>CAJVQA010010440.1:0-11386 GCA_910591915.1 Cetraspora pellucida | reverse complement strand
ATTATAATGCAAATAATAAAATTTATTATAATTTATTATATAATAACTGCTAGCAAATGTAAACTAATTCAAAAAAAATATTTGAAGCAAAAATTTAATCATTGCAACCAAATAAGTTATTAGTATTCTTCTGTGAAAGTTCTATTTAATGTTGAGATAATTGCTAAAATAATAAAGAATCTGCTTCAGATTCATACTGAGTGATAATTCATACTAAAGTGATGCTTGTTTTAAACAAACATATTTTCATTGTTTAATATTAATTTAGCTGTTTTATATAATGGACTATCATTATTGAAATTATTCTATATTAAAAAATAAATAATTAATTACTATTAATAAAGTATATGAGTTATAAATAGCACTTACAAGATATTTTTTGATATAACATATAAGATGTTTTTCTGAATATATAACACTTTGAACTTGGGATTAAGTAAAATATTACAAACTGCTTATTTAAGAGTGTAAGTATAGCAATCTCAAAAAAGGCTACCTTGCAATTATTGATACCTAAAAGACATCTTCATTGTTTATTTCAAAGAGCATATAATAATAATCCAAAATTTTATTACTTTGCTTTCAACTTACTATATTAGCTAATATAGATTTTTTTTTAATAATAGTAGTTTTTTATAACTAAATATATGCCAAACTGTTGCCCTTATATTTTGAACTAATGCATCTTACAAATTCTTTATTTTTTTGCAAAAGCTATTGTAAAAATTAGTAATAAGTTATAATTAAAAGAAATAATTTTAAAAAATAATAGATATTAATATATACAGGGCTAAACTATTCTTTATAAAACTTATTAGTATATTTATTAAAACTTAAACTATGCATAAACTCAGAATACCTTTTTTCAAGACATTGTTTAAGCACATTCTTCAAATTACTTTAACTAGAATATATGTTATATAAAAAGAGCTGCTTGGCTATGCAAATAAATACATCTTATATATATTTTTAAAAAACAATATATATATTACATACTAGACACTATATACTGCTTAAATATACTAGATTCTAAATACTATATATTACTTAAAATGCTAGATCTAAATTGTTGCTAACTCAAAACATTTACATTTATCACTTATGCAGAGAAATCATTTTCTTGTTTTTTTTGATTTCTTTTTAAATAATCTAGCCTAGCTTTTTATTTGTACTTTCTTTAAATCTTTTGAGTATTAAATATAAATGCTTAAGTTGAATGAATATTTATTTATTAACTTGCTGATGATACTGATAGTAATTATGATAGTTATGACAGTTAGAGTGGCCAGAGTGGTCAGAATGATCAGAGCAGTTATAGTTTGCTTAATATAACAATAAAAATAAAATATATATATATATTTTAATAGCAAATTGTTGCAAATTATTAAAAAAAAAAGCTTTTATATATGTACTATTTTGACTATATATACAATTTTGATTTGATGATCTTTTATTACATATTAGTAATTTCTTTTGTGATTGTGATCTTGAAGAAAGTTGTTGAGCTAAAAATAATAATTATTTATAATCAGTATGGTGCAATCTAAAATAATATTTAGATTTAAAATAAGAAATAAATTTATTTTGAAAAGTGATAAAAGGCTAGTAAGATATAAAACAAGTAATAGAAAGCTAGCAAGATATAGAACAGATAGCGAATAATTGGCATGATTAATATCAAAATATTTGTAAGAAAGATCTGCTTATATTTGAATATATTTTTTGAATATTTCTAATGTTTTTAGTAGTTAAATTAGAAGATAAATCATCATTATTAGAGTTAGATAATTGATGAGGTTTAGCAATATTGTTAGTATTTAAAAGTTAAAAGATATTTGACTGGGAATGAATAATAAGTGCAGCAGAGTATAATGATATACTATTTCTAAATTTGTTTTCATTGGTTTAAAAATTCTTTTATTATTACTTTTTATATTAAACTTGTATTTATATCTTTTGAATCTATTATGCAAAAAGAAAACAAATTAATATCTAACAATATTAACTACTTATAATAAAAGAAAATACAATAATACAAGAATACTTATTATAGTAAAATTTAAATATAAAGTATAATAACACAAGTATACTTAAATTTATACAAAAATTTACTTATATTATTAAATATAAAGTATAATAACAATTTCCAAAGATATAATATATATACAATATTATTGTTAAGATTTATTAATATTAATAATATTACCAACTTAATTATATATAATAGTTATATATATAGTAAATTTTGGTTATTTAAAATATTATTATTATTATTATTATTTTTTTATTAAGGTAACCTCTTTGGTCTTTTGACTTTTATTAATCACTTATTGGTATTGTAGTTCAATGAACTATTACAAAAAAGCAAACAATTGGCTATATGTATAACTTTTCTAAATTACCTATTTAAGAAGTCTGCCTAAAGATTCTCTACTAATTGCTATACCTAATATTCCTGCTTGGGTGTTCTACTTTAAACTCTCTGAACCTGTAACCTGTATTAACTCACTAGGTCATACTTAGATGCTCAGATTATTGTCTCAATTTTTGGACTAATTTATTTTTGAGATAAACTCTCCAGAGCCTTCTGTACCTATTTTTATAGCTAACCTAGATATTGCTATAGCAAAACCAATATTTGCAATTAGGACTTAACTATTAAACTGTTATGCCTTTGTAAAGTTTACTTAGACCCTAGCATCTACTTTATAGCATAACTCTAATATTTTAATATACCCCTGCCTTTTTATTTGCTTTTTTACCAAACTCCTAATTCTGATAGCCCATGTAGGACTACAACTAGCCTATTAGTATATCAGGTTGGCCTAATATTCTTTTCTTTCAGTTCATTCTAATGGCCTGGTTGGTGGTATCTTTGAGACTTCTAACCTAGAGGTTCTTGCCTATCTGACTACTACAACTGGGTACTATGACCTTAGTATCCATTTTTTTGGGCTAGTCTTTATAGTAGGGTCATCAAAGATCTAGCTTCTAATACTACTAGTTCTAGTTGTTTAAAATATAATCTCATCTCTAGCAAGTATTCGCTAATTCTTTTAACTGCTTCTACATGCTTTTTTTACCTTCTGTCTATTAATATTCCTATGCCTGATTCTTTTTTCTTGTCTGTTGCTACACTAGTTCTGTAACCCTTATACTGTGTGCTGCAATTTTATAATAAAAACTTTTTTTCTTTTCTGTAATATTTGTTTCTGTTATTCTTATTATTGTAAATTCTTCTTTACTTGTCCATCCTATAAGGTTTTTTAACTTCTAACCCTTGGTTTTAAGTTCATTAATATTGTAACATGCAATTTTAATTTCTTTTCTTCCTTGTTTCTATTTTTTTTAGATATTTATATTGTGTTTCTATGTCTACTTTCTTTTGTTTTTCTTTTTTATTTGTTTCTTTTTTATGACCAGAAAATGTTTTTATGTTGTTTCTTTTAAAATTTCTTCTTTTTTCATACAAAAACTCTTCAAACTCCTGGTCTATACTTATTGGTTCAACTGAGGCACTCTTAAAAGTGATTGGCCAAAGTTTCTTTTGTTATATCTCTTATGTCCTCTAATCTCTCAAGTCTTTCTACAATTCACCTTAGAATATCACTTGTATAAGAGGTTTCTTCTTGTACTTGAGACTTGGTTTTAGCTATTTTTTTTTTATTAGATTTGTTTTTTCTTTTGAATAAGTTTATATATCTTGCTTTATTTTCTGTAGCTTGATCTTGTATATAGCCTCTGTTTGTTGTTGTCTAATCTTCTACTCTTTGATTTTGTCTTCTTTCTCTTCTATTTATACTTAATCTAAGTTCTTGTTCTTCTTTTTTGTTGATATTCTCTTCTGCATTACAGGCTTGTCTAAATCTTTCCTAGCTTTTTTTTCTTTCTTGTTTGAGGCTTTCTCTTTATTTTGTTCTTTCTATTTCTTCTTTTATTCAATGAAGTTGAAAGTTGTTAAACATGAATAGTTTTAATTAGGCTAATTTTATATCTTCTTTTGTTGCAAACATGATTGTTGCAGTTCTTCTTTGATTTTCATTTCTATTTGGAGGTATGTGAACTGATTTAACCCTTTTGTTTTTCAAACTCTGTAATAGTAGAACTTCTAAGATGCTTCCTAGTAATTCTGTCAATTTTGTTGTATATCTTCTTTATTGTTCTCTTGCTTTATGATTCTCTATTCCTTTAGTTACTCATACTAATTTGTTATTGTTTACTGGTATAGTCTATGGTATGTCTTCATGTGTTTCTTCTATTTGTGCTATTGCTAAGGTCTTATACTTTGACCTTTTAATTTTTATTATATAAGTTTTTCTAAATCTTTTGCAAATGTATTCTACTTCTTTCTTGTTTATGTTTATTGGCAAGTTCCAGATTGTTATATAGTTTGTTTCTTCTAATTTTTCATTTATTCTGCATTGGTTTTCATTTGTCTTGGTTTTATTCTCTTCCCACTTGGATTCTTCTTCTTTGGTTCTTATTTCACTGTTTCTTTTTTTCTGATATCTTCTATTATATTGTATTTGTTTTTTCTTACTACTTTTCTCTTTCTCTTCTGGTATCATTTTATACCAGTCACTCTTTTTTTTGCTGATTCTTTGTATTGCCTCACTTCTGTTATATTTGTAGTCAAAGTCTATCTCTATCTATAAGTTTCCCCTTTTGAAGGTTTTTCTAATATTTTTAATATGCATATTGTTTTTTAAAAACCACCTAATGAATTTTATATGATCTTCTTTTGTTTTGTCAAGTACATTATATGCTAATATATTAGCAAGTAAACTGTTGTTTTGATTGCAGTTTCTTTTGTTCAAAGCCTATATGCTTTATTCTAAGAGTTTTTCAAATATGTCGATTTCTCTTTTAATTTCTTTTTTGGTGCCTTTTTGTTCTTGCTTTTCTTCTTGTTCTTTTGTGTTTCTCCTTTGAATAGGTGAATTCACTTCTACTTGGTTCTTGTTTATTAAACTTACCTCTATACTTACTTCTTTTTGTATACTTTTAATATTATATTGTGCTTTTTTTTCAACTGCTTTTTCATTTTCTGTTTTCTTTTCTTGCATTATTTCATATATTTTTTCTTGACTTCTGTTTGCTTTATTTGACTGTTGGTGTATTTCTTTTCCTTTGTTCTGTGACTGCACTATTGCTAGTTCTTCTATTGTAGCATTTTTGCTTTGTTTGTTAATATTAATCTTCTTGTCTAGTTGCTCTTCTTTCACTTTTTTGATTATTTCTTTAGTTATACATAGCAAGGCAACCTCTATTGGGTTTTGTTCTGTTAGCATAGCAAAAATTTTATCTTCTCTGTCTGATGCTACAAAGATTTTGCTTGCTTGGTTAAAAAACATCTTGTTGTATATACTGTTTGTTGCCCAATATGCTCTCTTGATGTAGATTGATATTAAACTTTCTTTTTGGTTTTGTGTACTACTTATTTTTAGTCTAAATATCAGTAATTTCTGTTTGCTACTTGTTGTTCTGAAATCTTCTATGCTTATGTCTATCACTATCTGAATTAGGTTTATTTGCATATTGACTAATCTACATGTTTGTTTTGTTTTTCTGTTCATGTGTTGCAGTGATCTACAAATCTATACTTTCAGGTCACAGTAAATTTTTTAAATTCTGTTTTTTCTAGTATTGACCAAGGCATTTTTTGTTCTATTTTCTTTGCAAGTTATTCAAGTTTTCTCTTTCTTGCTTTTATTATATCTTCTTTACTAGTTCTATCTCTTTTCTTAGATTTATAAAGTTAGTTTAGACAGTCATTTTTTGGCAAACTTCTGAATTGCTTTCCTACAACTTGTGTATAATTAATCAGCAGAAAGAGTATTATTAATATTCTATATAATTGTATTTAATTAGTTAATTGTTTTTAAATTACTTATAAAGTTACTTATAAATCATATTAATTTTTTACAAATTTATTTATAAATTATATAAAGTTTTTTTATTCATAACAATAACCAAGTTAGGATACTATATCTGGACTATTCATATGACTTATTTTTATCTTTTGAACTTTAATTACAAGTTAAAATATTTATTAGAATTATTAATATCTTCAAACTTTGATAATATATAAATTCTTTCTTAATTAATATTAGATCCATTTATATATTCAATTATTTTTGTCTGTATTGGATATATATATCTAATTGTCTAATTATACAATTTTTATATATTCAATTTTTGTTTAAGAACAACACTAATCTTAATTACAATTAAATATTTATATCAATAGTATTTTATTAGATCATTATTATTTGATCAATCTATATTTTAATCTTTTTAAACTTTAATTTCACTTATGACTATAAACAAGTTAGAATATTGCATCTATCAATATAAATAAAAAATGTTGTTAATAAATGTTTAACTAATAGTAAATTTATAAATTAGTTAGAATTTAAGTATATAAGTAGAAATTTTCAATTTTTGTGATTATTTAAATTAAGTAACAAGATTAAATAGAATCTAAGTTGATAATATATAATGTGATTAGTAAAATTAAAATGATAATCTAATCAGTAATTATAAAATTGTCTATAAATTACTTATAAGTTGTTTTTAAGTTTTTATATCCTATTTATAAGTTGTAATTCAAACAGATTGGCTAAAATAACTTAAAACTAATCTGAATCTGATTTTCTGAAAAAAGTGCCAGCTATAGATGCCTAACAAAAGTTACATGATTTTATTAAACTTATAGTTTCATTAATTCATCAATAACAAAATTAAGATATAACTTATAGTTTTATTAATGATATCAATTTTGTCTGACATCTATAGTGCTAACTAGAGCTTTGCAAATTAATTTGATTTGATCAAATATTTGAGTTCAAATCAAATTCAAATCTGAAATTTTTAAATCAATTAAATTCAAATATGATCAAATTTGATTTAATTTAACAAATATTTGATTTGATTCAAAAATTTATAATTGAATATTTAAAATTATAAGTTATTTATTTAAAATTTTATTAAGACAATCAACATTTTTATTCTATAAAATTAGAGTATTTTGTTTAGAAAACTCTTTTACTTAAGAGCTTAAAATTAATTAATATAGTAAAATTTTTGTAAATAAAGCTTTTTTTTTGTTGATCAAAATTTTAAATTTTTTTGAAAATCAAATTAAATTCAAATATTTGATTCAAATATTTGATCAAATCAAATTAAAAGTATATTTAATTTAATTAAATTTAAATTAATCTAATATTTAATTTAATTTGGATTTGAGGAACCCTAGTACTAGCATTTATAAAATAAGGTATAAGATAATAAATATTTAATTTTAGATTACTTGAGCTAAGCTGTTTATAAGTATCACTTTGTTATTATCTAATTCAATAATCACAGTACTATAGCTAAAAATTTCTATCTATATTTGATATAATACTATAGTATAGCATATTTTTATAAAATTATTAGAGTAAAGAAAGATTATAAAGAATTTATTATATACAAATAATTTGTCTAAAATGTAGTAAAGAACACTATTATTTTGTAAAAAGTAATATGTAATGTTTGTTTGTCTAACTACATTATATAATGATTGTTTAATCAAATAGTAACACATATATATAATATAGTAAATATAATATAATTTGTAATTTAATACTCATTTTAGACATACAATGCTATGCATTTACCTAGTAATAATCATTAATCAAATATTAAGCTATAAAATAAACTTTAGTTTTAAATAAAAACTAGATTTGGTTACTATTTTTTAAAATAAAAATAACTTAAAAAAACATATTATATTGTTTAAATAACATTTAAAAATTTATTCTACATCCTAATTTGTACTATTAAATAATTAGTAAAAGGTTGCAATTATTTGTATAAAGTTTATTATATAGTCTTCAAATAAAACAAAAAAAAATAATAGTTATATAGCAAATTATAGTAATAAATATAGAGATCTGAATTCTTTAGAAATTAAATCCTTAAATTTTTTATTGATAAATCTTTACTGTCTAATAAAGTATATAGTATAACTTAAAGACAAAATCTTAAATAAATATAAAAAGTAAGTTTAAAGATATAATTTTTAGTTCAAAAAAGTTGTTCTGATGTTTTATAAAATCTGACAAGGCAGTGAATTTTTGATTTAACCAAAATTAACTAGAATTTAAAATCTTTATTACTATAATTATACTCTAAATATTTGCAAATAATATTTGCTTTTTTGATTAAGTAATAAAGATCTTTAGAAATCTTAAATGCTAAACTTAAAAGAAATTAATAAACAATATTACTTAATCAGCTTAGCAGGCTTTTTTTTCTCAAATTTGATCTATTTATTTAGTTATTTATTTATTAAAAAAAAAGATCTATCTTTATATTTTAAAATTTTAAAAATTTTATTTATTATAATGTTTTTAACTGCTTCATAATTATGTAAGTTTCTAAGATGTACACAAATTTGCAAGGATGTTGCATCTTCTTTTGCAAACTTTACAATTTGTTTATATATATTTTTAGATGTGACTCTTGTTTATAAAAATAAATATGAAAAAGGTGCTATTAGTATTTTTATCAAAAATGAATATACAGCTTATTTGCTCTGTTAAAAAAAACTACATATAGGTAAATATATACTATTCTGTTAAATTTTTTTTTATAATAAAGCATTGAAAATTGTGCAGTAAAAATAATAATTATTATCTAAAATAAAATAAAAAATTTTAATAAGTATATGCTAAGCAGAACTAATAATTTTTTGCAATAATATTTAATTATTTTTAAAAATAAATAAATATTATCACAAAAAATCATTAGTTCTAATGCTAAGATAAATATTAAACATGTATTTGGAAAATATAAAGTTACTAACTTTAGATATTATAAATAATCTTTTATTATGACTACTTTTATTAAAAAATGTTGTTAATTGTTAAATATAGTTATTAATTATTGAAAATTTAAAGGTAAATAAGAGGTATAACAACTTAGTAAAGTAGACAAATTGTTAACCTTCAAGTAGCAAGTTTAGAGTTCAAATTCTATAAATAATGAATTTTGAAATTTATATCTGTATTACAGTAACTAACTCTGTTAATTAGTTGAATTGGCATATCTGTAATCTTTAGTTGCACTATCTTGAATGAAAGCTTGAAGTATCTATGCAAAGTGTAACATTACATCTATATAAAAGAATGCTAATAACCAGTATTGCATAAGACTTTGATGCAAACCCATAATAAGACCACTGGGCACAGAAAACAAAGGAACTAAAGAGTTAAAAACCTATTTAAAAATCCTGAGTAAGAAGGTAATATAAAACTTTTAACAGTGCTATCAAACTAATAGAAGCTTATAAAATACTCCCAAAAAGATAAGCAGATAAACTGAATAACAAAATGTATAAAGAAGCATATAACCAACTAGGCTGCTAAAATTACCAGAAAAAAAGGATATTAAGATATACCACACCAGGCTATCTGAATTGAAAGTTTAAGAAGTTTTGTTGATCCTAAATAATAATTAGTAAAGGATAATAAAAAAAATATCAAAAAGATAAGTATTGAGATTTTGGGTGAACCTTATAAGGATATAGCAGTTTAATAATTAGCCTTAACTGCAAGTAATAGTCTAAGCCAAAGTAATATCAGATCAGCTATAAGTATGAGATATAGAAGGCTCTAGTGGGTTTTAGTACAAAGTTAAACATAATTTAGTTTCATGACATATTTTCATCAGTTTACTAAAGTCATTGATAAGATGTGATAAATACAGAATTAGAATATTTAAATAGAAAACCTACAAATAAGTTCTAGTTATAGCAACTAGTGTAAATCTTTGAGTAAACTATTTAAATTAGACAATAACTAAAGTTGTATAAGTGGCTAGTTGTACACTCTTTCTATAATTACTTCTGTACTGTTACATCAACAGATGCTTGCTAATATATACTACTAATAAAATTCTAAGTTATATATACTTACTTTAATGCCTAAAAAAAAAAATTCAAAGGTAAATTAACTAGTACAGTTGAATAAAAACAAAGATTAAGAAGATTATTTGTAGATATTCATTAGTAGGTTAATAAAAATAGTTTAATAATTTAATTAAGCAAAAAAAAATACAAATACTTACTAAAAGTAATAAATTCAAAATATCAAAAATTAACTAGAACTGTACAATCTAAATAATGTTTTAAACTGAACTTAAAATACATTTTATAATATATTTTTATTTTTTTAATAACTTTTAAATTTACAAGTACTTATTGTTACATCTAAACTTTTTAATATAGATGCATTATTTTAGTGACTTTATAAATCTATAAATGCTTTATATAAATTTTTTGAATTTTAATATAAATAATATATTATTAATCTAAACTATCTATAAGTTTATTTATATCAAAATTCTTATCTCTGTATATAATATCATTATTTAAATTTAAAGATTTATTAGGTTCTAATCTAAATAATAATGATATAAAGTTTCTATTTCTAAATTTGTTAAATTTTCATTAACTAAATTATCTGGTTTTTCTAAAATCTATTTTATATTTTCTTCTGAAAGTTCTTTCAAAAAAGAAAATAAATTCTTTTTATTAAATAAGTCAGTGCCATCTTCTATAAAGTTTTCTATTTAATTAAAAATTAACAAATAATCTTTTTAATAAGATTTTGATCTATATTATTTAGTTTTGATTTAGCATTTTTAACTAGATATGAATGCATTTGAGCTATAACATTCAGATGTTTGATACTTAATTTAAAAAAAAAATTTGTAGCAATAATGTAAAACTAAAATAAGAGAAAAATATTAATATATCTAGTTCATTTTTTTTCAAAATACTAGTTCAATATGCTAAAAACTTGCTTACAGATAGTATTATAAGAAGAAACTAAATATATTTTTAAGACAAGAGTCTTTATATAATTTTTATTTTTTTTAAAGTCTACAGATATTTATTAATTAATAACTATATTAGCAAATATAATAAATTTATTATTATAAAATAATTCTTAATTTTTATATAAACCTATAAGTTTTTAAAAAATTAGCACTTATTTAACTATTATTCAATTTTTTTCATATTTTTAATATCTTTTTAAGTATATAATTTTTATATATTCTAGACTTAAGAAAATTATCGTTTATAAAAAAATAAAATAAAGTAAATATATATTTAAAAGCATACTATGTATATATTAGATTAAAAATTCTTTAAATATTATAATTAATTAGATGCAATAAAAAGGCTAAGAGATACAATTTTATATCAAATTTATTTTATTGTTTATTATAAATAACAATGCAATTATGCTAAAATTAAATTTTTTTTTTTTTTTTTTTTTTTTAACCTTAAGCAGTTATGCTAGTACTTTATTAAGATTCTTGAAACTATATATCT
>CAJVQA010010439.1:0-11386 GCA_910591915.1 Cetraspora pellucida | reverse complement strand
GAGTTTCCTGAAAGGCCTGCAAAATTTGGTCCTCTAAGTATTTCTCTTTCTATAAATACTTTGGCAAGCCTTTTTATCACTACTTTTGTCACAATTTTTTTGAAGGTTTCAATTAGTGCTATCAGATGGATGTTGTTTAAGCTATATCTCCACTTTACATCTTTTGGTATCAGGTAAACTTGTGCTATCTTCTACTTCATTAAAATTTCTCCTACTTCTAAACATAAGTCTGCAAAGCTTCTAAAGATTTCTTGTGTTTTCACTTTTGCTTTCTTGATCAATATATAGCTTATACTTGAGATTCCTAGAGCTGTTCCTGTCTTTAACTTTCTTAGTACTTCTTCCTATTTTTTTTCTTTAATTTTTCTTTCGATTTCTATATACCATTCCTCTTTGATACTTTTCCTTGGTTCATATATTTTTTTTTACTTTTCTGTCATTGCTTCTAACTTGGTATTTCTTTTTCTAAACTGCATTTTATAATATTCTGCTACATTTGTCTTTACCTCTTCTGGTTTGTTATTAAATATGTCTTCTCTTCTTCTTGCTTAATAAGCCTATCAAGCATTATCTTTTTATATAGTTTATTTAAAAGACTGGCAAACATTTTTTCTTGGTCCATTTTAATCATTTCATACCTTTTATCTATATTCTCTTCTATTTGTCTCCTTTGTGCTTGTTCCCAGTTTTTCTTCTTTTTTTTCTGTAAAAGCTTTTGCCATTTTTTTATATCTTCTATTCAGGCATGTGACCAATGTTTCTGTAATTTTGGCAGTTTTGCATCTATCTTGTTGCCTAGTACTTTTAACTGTTCATTTGTTTTGCTTCTTTCTTCTTCTGTTACTTCTTGGTCTTTTCTTATCTTTGCATATTTGATTAATTTTTATAGCTTTACAATATCTTTTTCTTATTGTTGTGTTTTCTGACTGGTTCTTCTATTTGTTATTGTGTTGTATATTTTTTTTTTGAATATATGCTTATTGGCTGCTATGATAATTGCTTCTTCTATAGTATCCCATATATTATTTATTTTGTCTGTATGTTTCTTTATATCTTGCACCTCTGTTTAGATGTTTTTTAGACTTTCTTTTATTTCTAATTGCTTTTGCAGCTCCTGTGCATAATTTTTCCAATTATCTGGTTTTTTCTGATTATATAGATATAGTGTTCTTGATTGTCTTTTTCTTTTAATCTTTGCTTTACTATTTTTCTCTATCATATGTTTAATCCATATTTCTGCAATTATAATTTTATGATTACTCTCTGTAATTCCTTCTATTTCCTCCATGTTTGCCCTTTGCAAACCTGATGCCAATTCTTCTGATACCCAAATATAGTCAATTCTTGTTGCAGCTTCTTTGTTTGACCATATGTACTCTTGGCTTGTTGGATGCATATTTCTATATGTATCTATAAAGCTTTGCTTTCTTATCCAATTAAAGATCGGTAATTTTTTAAAATTTTCTGATTATGAGTGTTGTCTGTCTATTATATTGTTTACTGTATGATTAAAGTCACCCATAATCACAAATTGTGTTTGTCTTTTTTGTTTAGTAACCCTTTCTACAATCTTTTGCTGAATGAATCTTCCCATTGTTTTGTCACTTGGAGGTATATAAATTCCTATTACCACTAGCTCCAATTGCTTGAAGTATAGCGTAATCTCTATCATATATTTATTTACTCTTTTGATAGCACCTACATGCTTTTCCTATTGTTTTTCTATCAGGATTCCTACACCTAACCCTTTTTTTTTGTCCTCTGCTGCATTTGTCCAATATCCTATATACTTTTTGTTTGCTGTATATACTAAAAATTTTCCTTCCATTTCAAAAATGTTTGTTTCTGTAATTCCCAATATTGCAATTTCTTTTTCTTCTGCCCAATCTAACAGGTTCTCGAGTTTCCAACCCTTGGTCTTTAAACCATTGATATTATGACATGCTATTTTGATTTCTTTTCTTCCCTCTTTCCATCTTCCTTTTAGTTGTTCTTGTCTTATTTCTTTATTATCAGTTTTTTTAGTCGCCTTTCTTTTTTCCTCTTTCAGATAAGGGGATGCTTCTTTTTCTTTCTCTTCAAATGTTTTTCTTTCCTTCTGTAGAAAGGCTTCAATCTTCTTATCTGTATTCCTAAGCTCAACTAGGGTGCCTTTAGGAGCGGTCAGCTGAACCTCCACTCACCCCAGCTGCATTTCTTCTATTCTATTTAGTCTTTCTAATATTTGAGACAAGACATCTTCTACTGGTAATATTCTTTTTTGATCTAATATATTCGTTTTGGCCTTCTTCTCCTTTGCTATCACTGTCTTTTTCTTTATGTCTGTGTTTTTATCTTCTAACTATACTACTATATCTTGAAACTGTGGGTCACTTTCCATTTCTTTGTATCTCTTAATAGGTGTTTCATGTCTTGTACCTCTGACTTTTGATGCCTCTTGTCTTCTGTGATTCAACTGTCTCTCATTGCTTGGCTTTGATCTTTCTTGTCTTCTGCCTTTTGACTCTTCTCTTTCATAAGTTTTTCTTCTTTTAGGGTTTTCCCACCTTACTTGATGGTTGTTGTACCATATTGGTGTTGTTTGTGCTGCCTCTGCTTCTTGAGCATTCGCAAAAGTAATTATTGCAAACTTTTTCTGATTTCCATTTCTGTTAAATGGTATATATACCGCCTTTGCTCCCTTATTTCTTAGACATCTTAATAAAAGCACTTCTGATGCTCCTTTAGGGATGTCTAATAACTTTGCTGTAAAACAGCTTTGTTTTTCTCTTTGTGTATAGTCTTCATTTCCTTCTGTTACTCTTGCTAATTTATTGTTGCCAAGAGGTAATGTTCATATGTTGTCTTTCTTTTCTTCACAATCTGCTGCTACAACTGCTAGTGCTTTATATTGTGATCTTTTAATTCATACTATACACATATTTCTCATACTTCTGCATGTATATTTCAATTCTTTTTCATTGATGTCTGACAGTAAGTCCCAAATTGTTAGGTATCTTATTGTTTCTGTTTCTTCTAATTCTTCCGTTTGCCATCTTTCTGCTTCTGTTTTAGCCTCATCTTGTTTTTTTACTTTGCTTTGCTGTGTTTCTTTTTGTTTGAGCTCTTTCTATTTCAGGTCTTCCAATCTTTCACCTTCTTTTTGTTTATTCTTTACTCTATGCTTGTCCATTGCTTCCTCTTGTTCTTTCTTATTCTTTACTTGATTTTGTGTTTCAACTGGAATCAAATTAAACCAACCTTTACCTTTTCACTTTATTTGATTAATTGCTTCTTCTCTTCCTCTTTTAAAGTCAAATAATATTTCGATCCAACTGTTGCCTTTTAAAAAGACTTCTTCAATTTTGGTAATATGTCTATTTGCGTTAAGCATCCATTTTACCATGTCTGTTCTTTCTAAATTTGTTCCACCTGGAACATTATAAGCAGGAATTCTTGCTATTACTGGTGTTTCATTGTTACATGATCTGTTATCTGATGCCCAGATGCTTTGTTCTAATGGCACTTCTGTTGCATCTCTTTGTATTATTGTTAAGTCTTCTTCTTTGCTTTCTTTCTTTTCTTCTGCTTCTATCAGGCTTGAATTGTGTTGTGAAGTCTCTCTATTTCTTCTTACCTCCTTTATATCTTGTTCCTGTGCTGTATATCTTTGTTCTTTTTCCATTATTACCTGTTCCTTACCTGCTTCATATTTTTTGGGTTCTTCTACTGATTCTACTCTTTTTTTATTTTCTTTTGTTTTAACTATCTCTTCTGGCTGTCTTTCGTTTTTTTCTTCTTTTTCTTTCTGCTGTTGTGAGTTATCCTCTATCTTAAAACTAAAATCTATCAATTTACTTCTTTTGTCCATCCATGCGATAGCTTCACTCAATGTTCTTACTGCTGCTATGTCTGCTACATCTGCTGCGAACAGTAATGCTGTATATCTGTCTATTCTTGTTTCTATAACATCTGTTGTTTCTAGTATTTTGACAAGCTCCACATTGCCAACCCTCTGCAGACTTTGTGCTGTTGATCTTTCTAACACCTTTTTTAATAAACTTCCAGATCTTACTTCATATGTGTTACCTCCCATACTGATTGTTGTTGTTTTATTTGTTAGTTAATTTGATGCAGCTGTTGCTAAATCATGTGTTACTTTGTTAGGCTGTTCTCGTACACGTGTTTGTTTGTTTACCTTACTTGTTTTGTTGTGCTTTCTGTGTAATCTAATTGATCTGTGCAAATGGGTCACAGAAATTCCCCAAAATTTACATACAAAAAATTTTTTGTTTTCAGCAAGAAATTTTATTTTTCCAAGCTTTGTTGTTTCTATGCTATTTCTATTTGTATTTTGTTCTCTTAGCTAGGTGTAAATTTTGTTGTTCTTTCTTTTCTACTAAGGGTTCTAGTGTTGCTTCTTAGTGTGTTTTGTGATATTTTTCTCATTTTGCTTCTCAATGATTTTGGTCGAGGGATCTGCAGGGGAGAGTTGTTTTAAAATTTGCTTAATTTTTCTTTCAATTCTATTATATTATTCTTCTTTAATATGATTCTAAGGTTTATAAATTTTTTTTAAACTTTTTAATATTACTTTTAATTTAATATTTCTTTTTTTAAATTGTTTTTTATAATATTTTATTGTAGCTTTTTTAACTAGCTTTGATTTTGTTACTAGTTTCATCTTTTCTTCTGCTTGTTTGATCAATCTATCAAGTATTACCTTCTTGTATAACTTGTTCAAAAGGCTGCTATTATTCTTTCTTAGTCAGTTTTGATTATTTTATATCTTTTGTCTATATTTTCTTCTATTTGTCTTCTTTGTTCTTGTTCTCATTTATTCTTTTTTTTTTTTTGAAAGATTCTTTGCCAACTCTTTATGTCTTCTATTTATGCATCAGACCATTGTCTTTGAATTTTTGGTAACTTTGCACCTACTTTTTTATCTAGTACTTTAAGTTTTCTATTTATTTTACTTTTTTCTATTTCTGTAACTTTTTGTCATTTTTTTGTTTTTGCATATTTAACTAATCTTTGGAGCTTTATAATGGTCTTTTTCTGCTGTTAGTTTTTTTTGGCTATGCCTTCTGTTTATTGCTATGTTATAAATCTTCTTCTTAGGTATGTGTTTGTTTATTATTGTTATGATTGCCTCTTCTATTACATTTCATATATTATTTATCTTTTGTATTTTCCTTTTTGTTTCTTGTTCTTTTTTTTAAATATAATTTAAAGCTTCTTTAACCTTTAATTATTTTTGTAATTCTTGTGTATAGTTTTTCTATTCTTCATTTTTTGTAATATTATAAAGGTATATTGTTCTTGATTGACTCTTTTTTTTTGACATTTGCCTTACTGCTTTTCACTATCATGTGTTTATTTCATATTTTTGCTATTAATATTTTGTGATCACTTTTAGTAATTTCCTCTATATCTTTAATTTCTGCTTTTTGTAAACCTGATGCTAACTTCTCTGATACCCATATATAATTAATTTTTAATACTGTTTCTACATTTAACTATGTATATCTTTGTTTTATTAAATGCATTTCTCTGTATGTATTATAGAAGTTTTGTTATCTTATCTAATTAAATATTAACAATTTTTTAAAACTTGCAGTTTGTGGATTTTGTCTATCTAATATATTATTTACAGTATAGTTAAAGTTATCTATAACAACAACTTGCATTTGTTTTTTTTTTTTGTAATAGTCACTACTATTTTTTGCTAAATGATTTTCTCTACTTCTTTGTTGTTTAGTAGTATATAAACTTCTATTACTATTAACTTTAATTGCTTAAAGTATAATATAATTTTTATCATATATTTATTTATTTTCTTAATTGCATTTATATGTTTTTTTCAATGTTCTTTTATTAAAATTCTTATATCTGATCTTTTTCTTTTGTCTTTTGCTGCACTGCTTCAATATCTAATATATCTTTTAGTTGTCTTGTATGTTAGGAATTTTCTTTTTCTTTTTGTGAGATTTGTTTCTATAATTTTCAATATTGCAATTTCTTCTTTTTCTGTCTAGCTAAGCAGGTTTTCAAGCTTTTACTCTTTAGTCTTTAATCTGTTAATTAATATTATAACTTGCTATCTTTATTTATTTATTTTTTTTTTTTTACTTTTCTTTTAGTTGATTTTATTTTATTTCTTCTTTTTCTTTTCTTTTTTTTTGCAATTATTTTTTTAACAAGAAGATACTATTCTATTTTCAAATATTTCTCTTTCTTTTTGCAGAAATTCTTCAAGCTTCTTGTCTATTTTCATTGCTTCAACTAAGATGCCTTTAGGAATAATTAACTAGACTTTTTCTTGCTGTTTTTCTTGTTTCTTTTAATTTTTTCAATTTTTTTTAAATTTGATTCAATATGTCTTCTATATATGTATTGTTTCTTTGTATATATTTTGTTCAGTCTTCTAAATCTTGGTTTTGTATATTATTTTTTTCTTCTATCCACCAATTTGTAATCTTGAAATCTTCTTTTCTAGCTTTGTTTATATGTGTTCTATTTTTTGTTTTTAATTTCTGTTTTTGTTTATTTCTATATCTGAAGTTTGGCTAAAGTTGTCACAACTTTTACTTCTTTCTTCTTTAAGGCTTTCTTTTCTTCTTATTTCTTATTTCTTTTTGTTTACTTAATATAATTAGAAATTATTAAACATAATTAGTTTTGTCTAAGCTGTTTTTATATTTTTTTTGGTAACAAATATAACTATAGCAGTCCTCTTTTGGTTTTCATTTTTATTTGATACAATATAAATTAATCTTACTTCTTTACTTCTTAATTTTTATAGAAATAAAGCTTCTGAGGCATTTTTGAATAATTTTATTAATTTTGCTGCATATTTCTTCTGGTTTTCTATTACCTTATGGTCCTCTTTTTTTATTATTACTTATAACAGTTTATTATTGTTAACTAATATAGCCTATAAAATCTCTCTTTTATTTGTTTTTTCTATCTGCACTACTGCTAAGACTTGATATTTAGATTGTTTAATTTCTATTATATAAGTTTTCTTAAATCTTCTACAAATATATTCTAGCTCTTTTTTTGTTTATATCTGTTAGCAGATCTGATATTGTTAAATAATTCTTATTTTTATAATCTTTATCTATTTTATGTTGGTTCTTATAAACTCTTGCTTTATTCTCTTTTCATTTTTACTTCTTTTTTTCTGTTCTTGGCATGTTGTTTCTTTCTTGCTATACTTTTTTATTAAGTTTTCTATATTTTTCTTTTTTGTCTTTTCTTCTTTTTTATAATATTATTTTGTTTCAGTTACTTTCTTTTTTGCTAATTCTTTGTATTGCTTTACTTCTGTCATATTCATAGTTAAAGTTTATTTTTATTTATAAGTTTTCTTTTTTAAAAACTTCTTTAATGTCTTTAATAAGTTTAATGATATCTAATAAATTTAATACATTTTTTACATATTTTTTGGCATATTGTATGCTTGTATATTGGCAAATAGGCTATTATATTAGTTACAGTTTTTTTTGCTTGGTGCCTACATGCTTTTCTTTAGTGATACTCTTATTATATTGATTTCTTTTTCAATTTCTTGTTTTATTTTATGTTGTTTTTTTGTTTTTTCTATTGCTATATTATGTTTTAGTTTTTTTCTATTTGCATTCACACTTTTTTGTTTATGCTTTTCTATTTCTTTTTGATTTTATAGAATTTGTTTTGTTTCTAGTTCTCTATTTCTATTATTTAGACTTACCTTTGTTATTTTTTCTTGCTAGGCTGCTATACTGGTTTTTTATATCTTTTTATTATATTATCTTCCATATTCTACTTTTAGTTTTGTTATTGATTCTTGTTTATTTTCTTGAATTATTACTGTTTTTGTTGTTTGATATTGTTCTTTTGATTTGTTATATATTTGTTTTAAAGTAGATTTAATTACTATTATATTTTTACTTTGATTTATTATATTTAGCTTCTTTTTTGATTGCTCTTTCTATTAGCTTTTTTGTTATTTTTAATAGTGCAATCTTGTCTGAATTCTGCTCTGTTAGCATAATAACAATTTTGTTTTCTCTATTAGGTGTATATATGTTTTACTTACTTGTTTAATAAACATCCTATTGTACATACTATTAATAACCTAGTATGCTCTTTTAATATATATTATCATTAAACTGTTACTGCATCTTTCTAATATATTTATATTTTTAGTACTAATTAGACATATGTATGTTTTGTTTTTTTTGCAAATAACTGATTTGCTTGTTTGTTTACATTCTTATGATCAAAACAGATCTGCAATACAGAGTTAATGCCAATTTTTTAAAATTTTTGTTTTTTGAATGTTTTTTTTGCTTTTTTTTTATTAGTTCACTATTTTTAACTATTTTCTCTTTTCTTATATTTTTCCTAAATGCTCTTCTTTTTTACTTAAATCTTTTAGTATAGTTTGGATAACTGTTTTTATATAAACTTAGTTTTTGCTTCTTACCAAATTTATGTTTAAGTAATTAACAAAAAGAGTGTAAATAAAATGAATTTCTTTATATTATTATTATTTTTTTTTTATATTATATAATATCTGTTTCTTTAATTTTTATAGTTTTTTTTTTTTTTCTTAAGCAGTCATGCTAGTACTTTATTAAGACTTTTGAAATTATTTTTGCAATTATATAGATTTACCTAACAACTAAGTCTAGCATCATCCAGCCACCCAAAGGATACCTAAGTGCAACCTGTTACACTACTTCAAACAGAAGTAGACTACTTGTCTAGCTACTTAAAATCCATAATGAAAGGATCTTTTTCCTTCTATGACAAGTTTTAACATTGTTTTCCTAATTTCTTTATTAATTCTATTCTTTTTCTCTTTTGCTCATTCTTTTTCTTCTTTAACTTTTTGCTGATTTACCTTTCTTTTCTTTTTCAGATTCTTTTTTTTTACTTCTTTCTTTTTTATTTTAACTGTTATGCTTTCTTTCTTTTCTTATTTGTTGATCTTTTCACATCATGTTCTTCAAACTTGTTCATAAAATATATTCTATGCTGTCTTTGCTACTGTCTCTATAAAACACTGTCTTGCTTTTGTACTTAGAAGTTATATTAGTCTGTCTTGTATCTTTTTTGAAATTAGGCCTTTGATTAAGGCTTCTCTTATTTCTATTTCTTCTGCTTTTACCTTTCTAAAAAGTGCTATATATAGCATATATGGAGGAATGTATATCTTCTTCTCTTTTTTTAATCCTTTCCAGGCCATTGTAATTGACATTTTTTAGATTCATTTTTAAAGGCTTTGTTGTCTTTTGCATGATGCTAAATGTGATTGTGTTTCTTTAACTTTGTTTTGACATACTTGGCACTCTGTTGTTGTATATATATCTGGTCTTTTTCTATTAAGTTCTTCTAAGGTTGAAAGTTTATTTATTATACATTTTATGAATGTACTTCTTTTTGTACTACTTCTTCTTGTTGTGCAATATACTTCTTTATTTCTTTTTAGCCTTTTTCACAATTATGTTTAGTTATAAATCATGACTTTTGTATTTGATTCTAACTTTCTAATTGCATTTGTTTCTCTTTATTCTGCTTCTAATCTTGCATTTGTTACCAATTTGCATAACAATCTTGCTGGTATGTCAGTTCATTTGTTTTCCCACTCTAGGCAGTACTCTATTTCTTTGCAACTGACTTTTTCTATTGTATTACTTTTTCACTTATTGTTCCCTTCTTTGCAAGACTATCAGCTTTGTCATTTTACTTGTTCTTACTATGAATTTTAACTTTCACTAACTCTATTTGTATTCTCTTTGTTCTAATAAGGTCTATAATCTTTATTATCTATATTGCATTTTTCTTTTTAAAGATTTTCATTCTATCTATTTGCTCTAAACTTTTACTAATATTTCTTATTGCAACATTACTGTTTGTATATATTTCTATTTGTCTTTTTTTTGGTATTGTTAAGATTGCTACCTAAATTGCTATTAGTTCTGTTATTGTTAATGTTATCCATCTTTCTAGTTCTAATAATGCTTCTTTTTCTGACCACTTTTGCATTTCATTTGTTTGGATCCATCCTATATCCATGTTTCTGTCTTGTGCTTCTTCTCTGAACTTTAGATTTGCAGCACCATCCATATATATAGTATATTTGTTTTTGTTTTTCAAAAGGTTTTTTCTTAATATCTTTAAAATTTCTTGATTAATATTTTTATTTAATTTTTGTCATTTGATTATCTCTATTTCTAATTCCTCTATCATCATTAGTCCTTTAAGTTTTTGTTTACTGTCTTTTAGCTTTTCTGTTTTTATTTTTTCTATCAACTGGTCTATAGCTATCTTAATCTTGTTATTACTCTTTTCTATCAATATGTTAGAGATTACCTTGATCTTATTGTTTATTCTTATCTATTGCTGGCAACTTCCTTCTTTTTGTTCTTTTTCTTCTATATAACTATTACATTGGCTAATTTTTGTTGCTATTTCACTTTTCTTACTTTGCATTTGCCAATATTCTAACAAAACCTTTTTTTTTTTTTTTTACTATCTTTCCTAATTGCCTGCTGCCTTGTGTGCTGTATATTATCTATGCTTACTTTCTTTTATCTTTGATATAGTCTTTTATTTTATTTTTATTGCCTGAGTATTATATCTGTTTGTCTTAAAATGTTCTTTAACTTCTCTATTTGTTGGTTCTTCAAGCACTTTGGACTCTATTTCTTTGAACTATTCTGTCTTTTTCCCTTTGCTTAACTGTCTACAGTAGTTTTTGAATTGTTGCCATATGATTAGCTTTTTGTCTTTTGTGTTGAGCAGTTGATTTAGATAAATTAGACCTGTTTCACTTATTTCTATTTTACTCTTTTTTCACAATCATGTTTCTAACAGCTCTCATAGCTTGGTATCATGTTCAAATATTCTCTATAAGTTATTTTCAGTTCTTATATTTATTTTTAGCTCTCTTGCTTTTATTATTGTTAGGCAAGCTAAATTGGTTTTTTAACATGCTTTGTTAGCTGATATTTTCTCTAACTTCTAAATGTCTTTTGTCAGGCCTGCTCTTTGACAACCTTGTATTAATATTAGCTTCATTAACTGATTTAGGCTATCTTGTCTGTTTAATCTTGATAACAAGCTGCTTACTTGCTTTATTATTAGCTCTTGTTATAGCATTCTATACCTACTAAGATCTTTATGTTCTATTATGCAATTTTCTAATGTTTTTTATAAATTGCTTTTTTGTTTTGCTAAATATATTATTGGTTGATGTATTTCATATATTTTCTTTTCTGAGACTTTTATTAGCTGAAGCATGTAGCTTAGTTTTGGGATTATTACCATATTGTTTATATTGTTACAGGGTTGCAGCCTTCTTGGTACAATACAACCAAGTAACAAGGTCATCCAGTACAGTGATTGACTATTG
>CAJVQA010010438.1:0-11387 GCA_910591915.1 Cetraspora pellucida | reverse complement strand
GCTATATTATTTCCAATCTATGTCGTAAACAATCCTGTTTAGGAAGTAAATACTGCTAACTGTTTTGGTGATTTTATATGTCGATCTTTAAAAGAGGATAAACTAAATTATCCACTTTTATAAAATTTTCATCAAAGAAAAAGTGAGAGTGCTAGGTGAACCAACTTTTAGCTTTTGTGAGTTCTTAATTCTTGTGGATATTCCTTGTAGGTTTTACAGTTGTATAGAACTAATATATCCAACTTTATTGTTTACTTAATGAGAAACCTTGGCTTTCACTAACTACTTCTTCTATAGTCTTAGAGTACTCTTTAAACCATTACCACAAGGCTGTAACTCTTTTTCAACTCTATTTCAATGTTCAACAATGCATGTACAGTACTCCAGAAAGGTTTTTATAAAATTTAATATATTAACTATATTATTTTTTGTAGTTCAGCTTTTTGGAAAGTTTGGTTTAGATAATTGTTAAAAAGAGTTGATATTTGTTTTTTTTTTATTATTTTATAAAAGTTTTTTTAACCTTATATTTAAATATTTACTTAAATATTTTTAAAATAATATTATTTAAATTGTTTAGATATAAAATAGTTAAAATAATAAAAATTACTAATATTGATATTTTTTATTAGTAGTTTTTTTGATTAAATATAAAATATATTGAATTTTAAGTTTTTAAAATTTTTTTATAAATAATTTATATTTGTTAATTGAAATTTAAATAATATATATTTTATGTTATTAGATAATATTATTTATATTATTTATTATATATATTTTATTTAAAATACAACTTCTAATTATTATAAATTTAATTATTTAAAATATGTCTTTATATAATAAATAAAATAAGAAACTAATTTTTTTAGTTTTTATTATTATTATTATTATTATTATTATTTATATAATATCAAGTAGGAAAAATAAAAATATATAAATATATCAATTGGATATAAATATATATCTAAATATTATTTCTAAACTACATTATTGTTGCTATATATTAATGACATCTAGTATAATATTATCTTTTTATTTTCTGTTAATATTTAAATTAACTTCTGTTAATTATTAACTACAAAAAGAAATAAAAGAAAAACCTTTTAATTAATAAAAACAAGTATATATATTGAAATTTTGAGATGAGATTCTAAAAATAAAAATATTTATATTAGTATTGAATATAAAAGTAGTGTTATTGAGATTTGAAGATTGAGAGATAGGTAAATAGATATTGTTTTTCTTTTTAGTAGAAGTAGAGATTCCTCATACTAATTCTTATTTATAATATTTAATATTACAAGTTTGTTAGATAGAAGAGTTAAACTATTTAAGTAGAGAGTTAGATAAAGAGATGAGAAAATTATTAGTTGTTTTTTTTAGAATTAGTTGCAATTACATATGTTGGTTAAGATTTATTGTTCCTTATATAAGTAAAAGAATTGTATTGTATATGCTAAAATTAGGATCGAGGTTTTGTGAATAAAAAATTTGTAATATTGTATTTGGAGAAGTTTCTAAAAGATTTAATGAATTTAGAATATTGGTAATCTCATTGATAAAAATGTTCTTGGAATTGTAAAAGTGAAGTAAACATAAAAATAAGTGTTTAGTATTTTCATATTGATTGCAATATGAGCAGTTTGGTGTTAAATAAAAAAAAAAATAGTAAATATTTAAATTGAAAATTATTAGTAAATTGTTAAGAAGTATTTTGTTTTTAATAAAATATAGTTTAAGATTAGAATTTTAAGAGTTGATAATTTTAGTTAATAGTAGAATATTTATAGTTGAAAGGTTTTATAATGATTTTAGTTGAAAAACTTTGTTAAATGTTTGGATTAAAAGTAAGTTCTTATAGAATTTATATAGTTTATATATAATTGGTATTTAATTCCAAGTAAAGAAAATAGGTAAGTAGAAGTGCTCAAGATTAAGTTTAAGTTTAGTTTTGTTAACATCCTGTTTGGTGAAAGTGTCAACTATATTATGTAGAGTATTGTTTGAATGTAATTTAACTTTGTGTATAGTATAATTTATATTTTTGTGTTTTACAAAAAATTTAAGATATTTATAATGTTTCAATTATTTTATTTAGTTTGTGAGTTATAGTTATAAGATATAAAGTTGGTGAGAGGTTGAATAGTCAATAGGCTGTCAAAGTGAATGTAAATTTAATAATTGGCAGGTAAAATAAGGAATAAAAAAATAAGTATTGCTAATTCTATATATATAGAATTTGGTGCATAAGTTATAGAAGTATTAAATTTGATTTGAAAATTGTTTTTAAGAATTCAGATGATGTCAGTAGATATGTTATTTGTTTGTGAATTAAGTATTGAGACATCTGTATAAAAGTGTAGATTGTTTGAATTCAGAAGTAGTATTTTTTAATATAGGTTTATAAGTTGGTTTTTATATATAGGATCTGGTATTGTATATTGAATTAGAAGAATTTCTAAGGAGGTAGTAAAAGAGATAGTAGTAATTGTGAAGTAGGTTTATATAACTCTGCATAAATGTTTTGAAGTGCTTATATTTCTTGGTTATTTATATTAAGTTCAAAATGTTGTTTTCTTTTTTGTATTTTATATTTTAAATTGATAGTTTGTTTATAGTTTATTTGAAATGTTGTAGGTGCTAAAGAAATATTGATTATATTAGTTGTTGAGTTTATGATTTGGTATTTTTAAAAGAATATTAAGGAATTTGATGTATTTGTTATTTTGCCTATATGCCAATTTGTAGAAAAGATATATAGTGTCCATGTGTTTTTAGAATCATTAGATCAGAGTGTAATAAGATTAACTGTGTTTAGAAATAGATTAATTTGTTGAATTTGGAGATTGGACTATATATGTAAGTTAGAAAAAAAGAAATCTTGTTTGTAAATATTTTGAACTAATTTGGAATAGGACCTTGAGAGGATTTGTAGGTTCTAAGATATATGTTTTTTCAAGAAAATAGGTTGTAATTGTTAGCAATAAGTACTTGTTCAAGAAAAAAAATTTTATTGTTTTTAAAACTTAGAGTTGTTGAGTTGTTTAGTGATGAGATAAAATTATAAATATCATTTAATTGGTTAGTTTGTTTATAAGTTGTTAGTTAGTTAAGATAATGATTGTTGAGTAAAATGTTATTTTTATATAAATGAGCAAGCTGGAATATTATAATAAAGTTTGATGTTTTCTTACAGTTTTCTATAATTGTATTTTGAATTAGAAGTGGTTTTCATATTTTAGAAAGTCATTCCTTAACATGGTATATAAAAATTTAGTTTAGAATTATATTAGTATTAAAACATCTTTTTATATTATTATTACTAACTTGTAATATAAGTTTGTTAAGTATTAAAATATTGAGCAGTTGCAGATTAATTAGTATATTGTTGTTTGTATTTGCAAACAGGTGGAGCATATGTTTTGTATATTTTGTTAGGAAATTTGATAATTGTTTCAGTTTGATTTAGGAAAGAAAGCAGTTTTGAAATAAATATTCTAATAATGGTGATAAGATAATATTAAGAAGTTGAAATATTTGTATAGAAAGAAACTTTTTGTCTTGAATAGTATAAATAAATTGAGTTGTTTTACTAAAAATTTTTTTATAGTATAGGTTTAGTTAAACTTTTTCTATTTAAAAAGATTCTTAGATATCTGATTGTTTCATTTAATTTATGAGATATAATTAGTTAGTTGTTGAAAATTATAGGTATTAATTCTGAATTAGTATTAGGTAGTATTTTTTTGTTAGATGTATTATAAATTAGATTAGATTTAGATGCATTTACTTGAATATTATTTAGTTAGTAGAGTTCTGAAATATCATTTAAGATATTTTAAAGATTATTTTTAAATTCATAGTACTAAACTGTATCATTCATAAAAACAAAAGGTAGTATTATTGTATAAGTTTATAAAATTGTAAAAATTGTTTCTAAAGGAAATTATAATAAAATTTTGAAAAGTTTAGAGTTATATTTTGAATTTATGTAGCTGAGAATAGGATCATAGTATATTTTTCAAAATAGTAAAGAATAGGTTTCTCTTTACTCTATGCCTGAATATAATATAATCAGATCAGTAAGATCATAAGCTGTAATTGCTTTGGTTTTTCTGTCTTGGTAAAAAAATTTGATAAAATTTAAATCTGATTAAAGAATACCTATATATTTACAAGCATCTAATAAATATTTAATATTAATTTTGTTGAAGGCTTTAGGCATATCTTGAAAGAGTATCTAAGCCTCTTTGTTATTAAATTTGTAATATTTAATTGTATTAAATAAAATTTGTATAGAAATATAGATTGAGCTGTTTTTAGTTGCTGTAAAATTAAGATTACTTAAAAGTTAATATTAAGTAATAATTTGGTCAAGACAAGTTATAAAAATTTTTGTAAAACATTTTTTGATTGGTTCAATAAGTAATATTAGTCTAATTTGGTCTAAAGTGAAATTTTATAAGGATTTTTTTAAGATTAGAAAAATGTTAAATGTTTTTCATATTGTTGAAACTTATTGTAATAATAGATATTTGGTTAAGAAAAGTTGAATAATATTTTAAGCTTTTGGATTTAAACATTTTAAATATTCATAATTTGTTTTTAATAGATCTGTTGCTTTTGATTTGGAAGGTTATATATAATTTTGTTTCATTCTTTTATATAAATTTCTGAGAATAAATTAACAAAATAGGATTCATTTTCTAGTTAAAGTTTATAAAGTTTGTAAAATTTTATGTTTTCTTGAATTGGTATATAAGGTAGTTCCTTGAAATAGTCTTGAAAATAGAATTATAAAACTTGTTTAATTTTAGATGATTGAGTAGTAAGTGTATTGTTAAATAGTAGTCAATCTAAATTAATGCTATTATTATATTTTTCCAAGACATTATAAAAGAATATTTTAAGATTTTAATAGAAGTTATTATTTCTTTCTTCTAGTTTGTTTTGAATTTTTTTTAAAGTATTTTTTTGTTTTTCTTTAGAAATTTGTGTTTTAAGAGTTTTGATTTCAGTAATATAAGAATTGGAATGAATAATAGAGTTTGAATTAGAATTAGTTAATGTTGAGTATAAGGATAGTAGTATAGTATTATTTGAATATTTATTAATATATGAATTACAGATTTGTATAAAGTTGGGTTTATTAAGAGTTATTTTAAGTAGGATAACTTGTTTAAGTTGTTTGTATAATGGTATAAGTGTTGATGCTGGTTGTTTATTTTGATATAAATTTATTTTGATTTTTTTAAATAAGATATGTTTTTTAGTTGTCTTAGTTAGGATTTTGTTAATTTGATTTCATATAATGTTAAGTTTAGAGTTATTGGTAATATTTGTAATAAGTATGAGAAGTTTTTGTAACTTTTGTTTAATGTGGTTTTGGTAGTTTTCAATTTGTTTATTTTCTATTAGTTTTTATTAGTATATAGTTCTTGTTTGTAAAAGATGTATATTAATTTTAGATAGATTAATTGTGAATTCAAGTAAAACTATTGAATGGTATGATAAGATAAATAGATTAGATAAAATATTAGCATAGTTAAGAAGTATAATATGAATATTTGTTCATATTTGATCAATTTGACTATAACTATTATTATATATATAAAAGAACAGAAAGGTTGATAAATAGAAGAGTTTATAGGTATTGTAGAATTAAAGAGATTTCAGAAGTTTTAAAAGAGACTATTTGGATATATTAGAATTTTTTTGTAGTATTTTATCTAATTTAGGATTAGAAATACTATTTAGGTCTTCTATTAAGATAATTTTGTAATTAGTTTTGTTAAAAATAGGAATAAAGTATAAAAGAATATCTTTTCAAAATTGTTTTTTTTCTTAAATTGAAAAATAAATTTGAATTAGCTTAATATAAAGATTTTTAAGAAAGATATCAATTTCTATAAAGAAATTTTTATAAGTTTGAATTTTTTCAATATGTTTAGCAAATGATTTGTGGATCAAAATTCCTACACCACTTTGATGAGCATTGCTTGGTATCCAGAAGCTTTTATAATTTGTGAGTTTTTGTAAGAATGTTAAAAATTTTGTTTCTTTGATGAATAAATATGTTTCTGATATTCCAAAGATGTTTATTTGATTTTCTGAGATATAATCAATTAAACTTAATTGTTTGTAGTTGTCTAGAAGATCATTAATATTAAATGAATATATTTTAATTAATTTTATATTGTTTGAAACTTCTAGTTCATTTGTGCTTGTTGGGTCAAATTTAGTTGAAGAGGAGATATAAAAATATATATTATTTGAATTAACATTAAAGAAACTGACTTATATTAACAGCTTTTTGTATCTTGTAAATTTTTTATTTTGCAAGAAAAATATGTATAAATTTTGATAACTAAAATTATTTAAAATCATTTAAATTCTATGCACAGTAATATAAAAGTTACATTTTTAATTCATTCTATATTAAACACAAAGTGTAATTCTGAATTTTCTGTCCGTCTAATCACATGATTTGCACTATAAATCAAAATATCCAACTTTATCTAATTCCCCTTCTTAATGCTCCGGACTTACATCGGCTTCCAATTCCTAGTTTTAGTTACAATTACTAAGTAATAACCACTTCAACTCGACATATTTCATCAAATCCGCAGTAATATAATTGATTATTGCTCAATCAGATACAGATGATTTTATTAAAATAATTAAAAAACATATAATCACTATTATTACTAGCTCTAAAGCTTATAACTAAAGTATTACATTTCTAAAGCAAAAATGCTACTCGAACTAACTGCCATAAATCCACTTCTAATGTATTGAAGTTATGTCTGTTAGAATTCAACCAACCCATAACCTATAGCTCATCTATAAAGCTTAAACATACAAAGACAGGCCGTCAAGAAGAAATCCATATAGCTCCAAAAGGATCAGACCAATTTAATTCAGTGTTTTACATTATACTTCTTTCTCAAAAGAGGATGTAATGTAAATCACCAAATTAAATTGATCTGGCCTTATGTATTCATTTATGAAGTGATAAGGGTGCTGCTAAATTCAAGAAAGCTAACTGCCACCAGTTAAGGTCTTTACACTATTATGGCAGCAGTGAAATCTGATATTGCTTATTATTACTATTTAACCTATTGAACCAAGTCCAAACATTCTTAGTTACTGAATCACTGTAAGGTGGGTGAGTGGATTGGAGGAACGGTAGAGCCAGCCTCAAAACAAATGAAAGTTCCTTTTACTACTGAACAACAATCATTTGATTAATTCTCCTTACCTTAATCACCAACTAACACTTATATCAATTGGCACTCAGCAATCATATGCGATCACTATTTTAAGAAAACCTGCGTCTAACGAGAAAACAAAAATAGCTCTGTAAAGTCGCAAATAATGGTCATTTAGGCACTTGTTGAAAAACTTTCATTACTTCAAGTAATTCAAGTAGTCAATTATATAGCATTATCGTTATTTCGCATATTGGTATTGTTTAAAAGTAGAACCGACACACGTGATCGCAAAATAATTTTATTGCATGAGAATTTTTAGAATACCAATACTACCAATACTATCCTATCAATGGTGATTTAGATTGAGAATGGCATTTTATTTATTTTCTTTAGAAACAGAAAGCATTATGCGGTAATATATAGTAATGTAACCCAAATGCATTTATGGTTATAGTTTTATTTTTTTTTACTTCACCTTTTTTTAATTTAATAATATAGCTGAAAATTTTGGGGTTCGTTTTACAATCGCATTGTTAAAATCTATAGACCCGAATTTAGGCCCAATTCCGCAAATCCGTCAATATGAGTTAACACGGCCTGCAAATTATCTATTTTTGTAACCTGGCCCGGCCCGCACTTAGTTTTAAAAATTTTTTTGGCGGCCCGCATTTAGCTTTACAGCTGTTTTCATAAATTCTGGAAAATCTGGCAAAAAATTGACCGACCGAATGTTTGCCGATCCGATTCGGCAGTGATAAACTTTTGATTCGGATGTAATCACATTCGAATCAAAAGTTTATCTAAACATATCGGATCGGCAAATATTCGGTCGGTCAATTTTTGCCAGATTTTCCAGAATTTATGAAAAACAGCTGTAAAATTTTTTGCCGGCCCGCATTTTTTCTTCAGGCTAGCCCAGCGCGCAAATTTATTATCAAATTTTGAGGTCCGCAATTGTAAAATTTTGCTTCGGGCCGGGTTGGGCCAGGCTGCGGGACCCAATGCAGACCTCTGGCCTAGGCCGACCTAACGCTAAGTCATTGATCTGCACTTAAATTGAGCTATAGTTTAGAGCCAAACTTAGCGATGGCTCAGCTTAAGCTGTGACTCTTTAATTTTACATCAAGCATACTGATACGTAATCTGCTATTAAAGTGTCGTGTTTCCATTGGAACCATGGCTTGAGCCACAGCTTAGGTCATGGCTCGAGCTATGGCTCAATTCACTTTCATAAAGTCATAGCTTTGAAAATTCTTAAAAATTAGATATTTAAAATGGGGGCAGTTAAAAAAAGAAACATGTCAAGTGCGGTTTAGTTTAGAAAGACGCTTTACGTTATAAGGATATTGAAAAATGAAATTTCGATGTTTGTTGATCGTCGATCCCTTAATTAGGTAATGCCCTATTCTGAACCGGGACGACTCCAATTTGGGATGCGAAATATATATTACATTTGTGCAATCAGACTTTAATTATTGAAGCGACCATTAACCATAAATTTTAGGTCAACTAACAACTTGACTGACCTTGTTAAATATATCTATACTTATATTCTAGATCGGTTTCACAATACAAAAGTTAAAATTTGAACGAATTGATCATTTTGGTTGTATAAGATTTTTTTCTTCTAATATTTATACAAATAAATAATAACAAAACCAATTAAATGATTATACAATAATTAAGGCGTGCACAGTATAAATTATTATTTCCGTGCCAAACACATATACATATGAAATCATTGGCCATAATTTTTATAAACACAAGTTCATTAATCCAATTCGCCTTGAGGATTAACTCTTGCATACGGGGTACCACCAGCTGATGGTGTTCCAGGTCCTGATGTGAATAAGCTGTTTACAAGATCTTGAAAGATATTAAATTGTTGTGGTCGTTGTACACGTATGTTGAAAAATACTTCCCCGATCTTATTTAAAAGCTATGTAGAAATTTGGAAAGGTTAGGATTTGATCATAAGGATTCTTTTTTTTTAAAACAAATACTCACATCTTCGAAGGAAGGCTCAACAGATAAGACACTTTTATATCTGTTTCGTAACTCTCCAAATAAATCACTTGCTTCTCTTTGTACTGTAAGGATCAATAATTGTAAAAAATTCAGCAGAGGCAACAAGTAAATCGTCACATCAACGGCATCTCCGGTTATCGTTGGATTGTATTGTGCTGTTCCAGCTTTTAGTTCCGGAACTTTCTCGGTCAAGTCCGCGATGAAAGATTCAAATGCAAACTTTGCATCGCGAATGCTCCGCAGACAAAGATACCTACAATTGTCAATGATATTTTTATAATTGAAATAATTCACTAAAAACCAAGAAAATATTAAATGACCTAAGAAACATACTGCAATACTGCACGAGCAATATAGGCGCCTATTTTGGATGGATGATCTTGACTAGACCATTCCGCCAACATTCTCCCATATACTTTACTACTCTCTGCTGTCCCCGCAAGAAAATGAGGCTCAGCCTCAGAATACATTTTATCTAAATGAATATTTTACAATTAGAAGAAAAAACAAGCACACAGATCTTAATTATTCGAATTAGTATCAAAAGTGACACCTTTATATAATAACTCAGCGACGAAATGATGAAGTTCTGGATCGCCAGCAGGATTTTCACCAAATTTAACAGACCAGCTAATATGAGAAAAATGTAGGTGATTTGACGCTCTAAAACCGAATAAAGGTGGGATTGTACTGGAAGAATGAACGCACAAAAAATGATTGGTGTTCACCTGACCGCTGAATCAATAAACCTTTTTCGACCAGGTTCATCCGACGGGAAAAGTAATAGTAGTTGAATAATCCGAGCTTCATGAAATAAGAGAAATTTGATATTAAAACTATATATTTCTTATAGTATAAAATAAAAGATTAATAAACTAAAAACCTCGTGACTCGTCATTGACAGCCATCTCCTCATCATTGTACGCGTCAATTAAATACAATGATAAATCTACTCCACTGCCAGTTTGTTTATGTTTAAGCAAAGTTTGCGCACCAGAATACAGAAGATCTATAGCACGGCTATATTTCTTTTGTTTGATATATCTGTGAAAGAGATATAATACACATTAAATTATATGTTCAAACTGAAATTACGTTTATTAGAAGTTTCTGAGCATAACAAAAGAACAAGACGGAGTGATAAATATGTTCTATGAAAATTTTAAAACTGTCGAAAAACAAAGTTACAACGCATGACTGTCTACCGTTGACATAACTTACCTTCTACAGACGGTACGATACATCTGATGTGCCTCATAATAATTCCCATTTTCAACTGACTCCTTAAGCTTTTCTAACACTTTGTCAGTACCTTTCAAGGATGCCATACTTTGATAGAAATCAGACGAAGCACATGTGTTGATCGATATGGTACATATAGTTGTTCGCAACTACGTGTAACATATTACGTAGCCGAATTACAGAATTGTAGGTGATAGTGCCCCAAATTAGAAAATGATACGCATTGAGCATTGTTACCACAAAAGGTACAACGCACCTACGTCTAACTAGGGTTGTTAACGGGTTGGGCAACTCCTCAACCCACTCCATCTTGGGTTGGGTTCACTCCGGAGCCACTCCAGGCTTGCTTAGAGCTGCTCCGGTTCACTCCAGTTTTACTCCAAATTTTTAGGCATATCTTTAACCCACTCCAACTTGGGTTGGGCTCACTCCGGAGTGGCTCCGAAGTATGTTACTCTCTACATCTAACTTTTACTATAATAACGTGCAACCTTATTAGAATTAGAGTATGTTTAGATGTATAAGTGTAGGATAGGGTTCAGAGCACAGAGGCATGGAGGCATGTTATATAGTCAAAAAGCATGCTTATACTTAAGAAAATATCATATGATTGGTTAATTTTTTTTTTTAGTGTTAAGGTGATCTTTTTGGTAATTGGTTAATTTTTGTAAATTTATATATATATGATAATTAATCAAATTACATAATTATATATATATTTTTTTTTGGTATTAACACAGGTCGAACGAATGAATAAAGGGTGAATAATAAGTAAATAACAGAAAAAAAAACTGTCATTATTCTACCCTATATTTGCCAAATAATGGCAGCATAACAGCAGAATAACAGTAAAATAACAGAAGGTTTGTCAATATGAATAACATAATAGTAACATAATAGCAA
>CAJVQA010010437.1:0-11388 GCA_910591915.1 Cetraspora pellucida | reverse complement strand
TATATAAAATAAATAAAAGAAATAAACTAAATAATATATGTAAACTAAATATAATATAAAATATAGATGCTTCAAATTACATAAATGCTATATGTTTGATATATATGACATTTTGTGCAGTAATTATTCAACCAATCAGATTGTAGCTTCCTTATTAATTTGATTATTGGATTCAATCTTGGGATCCTATAATTAGAAATAGATAATCTATACCTTGTTAGAATCATCTTAATGAGCTGATTTGAATGGTAGTGGTTTCATCAAATTCTGTCTAGTGGTTCAAAAGTTATGGTCATTTTTGTAAATTAACACTATATATATTGCAATTTTACATTTATTAAATTCTATTTTTTGAAAAAAAATGCTATGTTGTTTATTATATAAGTAAATAGATACTGATTTAAATTTAGGACCAACAAACTGAAGCTTTTCATTATTTGATTTATCAATTCTATGTATCTATATTTGTAGCTTATTAAAAGAATAATTAAAAACTCGAAATAAAAGTTCATTAAAATATTCTTGAACAATCTTAAAAGTATCATAACTTATAATTTCTAATTTTAAAAATTTGGTTTTTGATTTGAATATTTGCTAATATATTGTCAAAATAGCTGCTGTTGGTGTTTCACATAGTTCATTTTGTACTTTATTATATTTGCAATTATAACTTAGGTATGGTCCAAATTGTAAGTCTAATTGCTTAACTTCAATAATAAAGTCATGCTCATTAAAACTATTAAAATCTTGGATTGTAAATAAATAAGAAAAAGAAAACAAGGATTATAATTTTTTTTTCTAATGGCTTTACAATCCACCAATTATAACAAAAAGGGCTAAAGTGTAAATCTTTAATTAAGTAACTATAAAAAATTAAGTTAATTATATATGTTTTATGCTTTGATATTTAAAAAAAACATTATTTTCTTTTTTTTGCAATATAATTAAAAAGGTTAATAATATTTTAAAAATATTTTAGCTAATTTTTTTTTTTATAGTAAGTTTATACACCATAATGTACTAACTAATTTTTTAGTATCTTATTTTTTATATAGTATTATATTATTATATATTAATTTCTGTATTATATATATATGCCTATACAAAGTATCTCTTATATAATATACTTTGTTGTGAATAGGTCTTTTAACATAACAGATTTTTATCTGTCTTTAAAATTTATAAACTTTTTAGTAAAATAATTATTTTAAATTTTTAAAACAAGTAATTATATTTTTAAAAATACTTTTGCTAATATTTTTTCTTTTTCAAAGCTAGTCATACTTAATGACAATAGCAAATTCTAACATATTTTTAAATTTTATAAAATAATTATTACTATATCTATATATAATATATATAGCTAGTTGGGTTGTCATTTTTTAAGTAGCAAATCTAAGGTTCAAATCCCACCTATAACAAAATTTGGAAATTATATCTGCATTACAGTAACTGTCTTCTGTCAATTAGTTGGTCTCATACAATTGTAATTCAGATACACCAAGTCAGGTCCTACTGACATTAGGAGCTTAGGGCATCTATGTGAAGTATAACATTATATATACATAGAAGAATGTATAACCAGTATTGCATAAAACTTCAGTGCAAATTTATAATAAGACCATTGGCTATAGAAGACTAAGAAACCAAGACAATGAAAACCTACTTGAAAATTCCTAAGTAAAGAGATAGCATAAACTTTTGACAATATTATTGGACTAATTAAAGTCTACAAAACATCTTCATAGAAACTGAAGATTAAAACTAAATATCAAATATATATAGAGAAGCATATAACTAACCAGGCTACCAAATTTGTCAGAGGAAAAGAATATAGAAATGTATTATATCAGGCCATCTAGATTGGTAGTCTAAAATAAGATTGATAGTTTTAAGTTGTAGCTAGTAGAGGATAATAAAGAAGATGCTGAAAAGATAAGTACTAAGGTTCTAGTAAACTTTATAAGAATAGAAATAATGTAATGTAGCAGTTAAACAGATAACCTTTGTGACTGCAAGCATTAGGTAACTATAGTATATTGCATAAAACTAGATCTATATGTGTGATATATAAAGGCTCTAGTAAGTATTCTGTTAAGAATAAATTAGTTCTAAGGATAATGACTAGCATCAGGAACTTGAATGGGTGTAGTCTTGAGATGTTTTTATAATATAAAGAGGATTGCATATGCAGAAGGTTTAAATAGGCAAGACTCCTAGTTGGCTTGCAAGTATAGCAATTTGTGTAAAACTTATATAGTAATGTGTAAGCAAACTACTTAAATTAGGCACCAAAAGTGCATATGTGATTAGTTGTAACTTCCAATGTAAGGTGAGCCCTTAGTGGCATGTCATATTCTAATATACTTGAATAAAAATATCACATTTTCAAGATAGGAACTTTAACTATAAAAAAAAAATTAATAATAATAATATATATAGCAATTTTTCTAATCTGCATACAGATCACAAATTAAAGCATTAAAGTAACTATAACTAATAAATAATACAATAATAGAAATAATAATATACTAAGATAATAATATAATAATAGTAATATAATAATAATAGAAATCTATTCTATAATAATAAAAAAAGAAGAATATTTGAAGAAAGCAATATAGAGACATTTTTTGATTATAAAAAAAAAAAAATAAAAAAACCAAGCAGAAGTTATAAAAACAAAAAACAAGCACTAAAAAAGAAATAAAAGCAAGAGAAAAAGAAAATAAAAAAAGCATATTACAATATTAATAAACTTAAAACCAAAGAATAAAAATTAGAAAACTTCATGAAATAGACAAAAAAAGAAGAAATTACAATGCTAAAAATTACAGAAACAAATTTTACAGAAAGAAAAAGAAGATTTCTAACACATATTATGAAGAAGAGTTATATAGGTTATTGGTTAAGTATAGCAAAAGACAAGAAAAAGAGATCTAGTATAAGCATTTTGGTTAATAAACAATAGAAAAAACATGTAGATGCAGTTAAAAGAATAAATAAATATATGATAGAGCTTATACTATATTTCAAGCAATTGGAATTAGAAGTTTTAGAAGTTTATATACCATCAAGCAACAAGATAATAGAAAAAAGCATTTAACAAAAAATATTAAAAATAGTTGCTAAGAGGAAAAAGCATATACAAATAGTTATTTTAGATAATTTTAATTATATAGCAAATAACATATTAGACAGACAATATTCACAAATAGCAAATTTTAAAAGATTACCTATCTTTAATTAGATGAAAAAACAGAACTTCAATGATACTTATAAAGACATATATTCAACAAGCTAAAAGTATATATGGTCAAATAGAGAAGCTGCAACAAAAATTAACTATATATGTGTGTCAAAAGAATTAGTCTTAGATCTACAGAAGGCAAAATTGAAAAAACAGAAGAAATTACCAAAAATGATCACAGAATAATAAAATTAGAGATATGGATTAAATACATAATAGCAAAGAATAACAAAGCTAAAGTTAAAAGGAAAAAACAAACAAGAACAGTATACTTATATAATTAGACAAAAGAAGAAAACTGAAAAAAGTATATACAAGAGTTGCAGAAACAAATAGAATTTAAAAAAATATTAAAAAGAATACAAAAAGAAGAACAAGATAAGAAAAAAAAAAAAACCAAATAAACAGCATATGAGACATAATAGAAGAAGCAATTATTATAACAGCAAATAAGCATTTATTCAAGAAAAAGATATATAACACAATAACAAATAGAAGAAGCAGTCAAAAAAAAAACATTAAAAAAAGAATATTGTAAAGCTGTAAAGATTAATTAAATATACAAAGACAAGAAAAAGCCAAGAAGTAACAGAAGAAAAAAAAATTAAAACAAATAAGAAATTACAAATACTAAGAGTAAAAGAAGATGCAAAGCTGCCAAAACTATATAAACAATAATCAAGAACTTGGATAAAAGATATAAAAGACTGGCAGAAATTGTTACAAGAAAAAAAAAAAGTATAAGAACAAAGTCAAAGAAAGCAAATAAAAAAGAACATAGATAAGAGATGTGAAATGATCAAAACAAATCAAAAAAAATGAAAGCTAGTCTTTTAAACAAGCTTTACAAAAAGATAATGCTTAACAGATTTATTAAACAAGAAAAAGAAATGACAAACTTAATAGTAGAACCAGATTTAATTAAGATAAGAAACAATATAAAGAGAGAAACTTGAAACTAGAAAAAATGTTAAAAAGATAAAAAAAAGTTTACAGATTATAAAAATATATTAAAGAGAAATGGTATAAAGAACTTGAAGAAAATATTAAAGAAAAGAAATAGGAAAAGGTGCTAAGTGAACTTAAAAAAGAAACAGCTCTAAATATATCTGACATAAGCTATATACTAATTAAATAAGCAGAAAAGAAAATACAAGAAGTCTTTAGAGCCTTTGCTAACCTTTGTTTGAAAGTAAAAGAAATACAAATCAAATAGAAAATCATGCAAGTCTATTTAATACTAAAAGATGTAGAGTAAAATTATAGCTTAAACAATATTCATCTAATAGCACTAATTGAAACATTTAAAAAAGTAATAACAAAGGTAATAACAAAAAGACTTGTCAAAGTGTTTATGCAGAGAAAAGTGCTTAAGAGACTGAACTATGCAAGCCTATCAGAAAATTCAACAAAGCAGTCCATATATATCCTGAATATAATAATAGCTAAAGCAAAAAAAAAGAATAAAAAAATATAGATACTCTTGCAAGATATAAAAAAGACATTTAACTTAGTCCTATTGAAAAGTTTTGAGTTAGTATTACAAAGAGTCAAAATATCTAGAAAAACAATTAAATATATTTTAAATCTTTTTTATTAAAGGCAATTAAGAATAATTATAGCCTATAGACTAACAGAAGAAGTAATAACAAAAGATGAAATAAACCAAGATAAAGTAATATTATTATTAATATGCTGTTTCTTTTACAATTCATTATTAGTCAAAGTGCAAGAAGATTAAAGTTTAGAATATATAGTTAAATAACAGATTAAAAAAAAAATGCAATGCAATAAGATTACAAGATATTGTTAAGCAGCAATTGCATATACAGATGATACAATATAGATTGCAAACAGTAAAAGCTAGCTATTAGAGATTCTAGAAGTAACTAAGAAGTTTTTCAAGATAAATAATATAGAAATAAATAGATCAAAATCAAAACTGCTAGTAATAAATATAAATACCAAGAAAGAAGAAAAAAAAATAGTTTTTGAAAAAAGCAAAATATTAGAAGAACCAAGAACCAAAATAGTTCATTTATTAGGAATATAGTTGAACAACAAAATGCAAAAAGTATTAGTTAAAAGAAAAGCTAAAAAGATAATTAGTTAAATAATAAATGATTTTATACAAAAAGATAACAATAAGCCAGATTACATATATAAACAATATAATAATAATCTCAAAGCTAAGCTATATGCTTCAGCTAACTAAGATTTTAGAAAAAAAAATATATGAAATACATCAACCAATAATATATTTAGCAAAGCAGAAAGCAATTTATAAAGAATATTAAAAAATTGTATAGTATAACATAAAGATCTTAGTAGATATAGAACATTACAACAAGAGCTAATAATAAAGCAAGTGAGTAGCCTGTTAAAAAGATTAAACAAACAAGATAGCCTAGAACAGTTAATAAAGCTAAGAATAATACAAGGCTATCAAAAAGCAAACTTAACAGAGAACATTTAGAAACTAAAGAAAATGCTAACTAACAATAATTGTTAAAAGAACAATTTAGTATGTTTAACAGTAATAAAATCAAGAGAGTAAGAAATAAATATAAAAACTAAAAATAACTTATGAAGAATTTTTGGACATAATACCAGAATACAAGAGCTCTTGAAAACATGTCTATAAAAAAGAAGTGGAACTAAAATAAGTAAAACAGGTCTAATATACTTAAATTAACTACTTAACACAAAAGGTAAAAGACTAATTACATAGTAACAGTTTAAAAATTATTGTGGACAGTTAAGCAAGAGCAAGAAAGCAGAATGGTTTAAAGAAATAAAGTCAAAGATGCTTGAAAGGACATTAAACAGAGAAGTCAAAGAATATTTTAAAACAAATAGACACAATACTCAAGCAATAAAAATAAAGTGAAAGTATATATCAGAAAATAAAAGAAAAAAAAAATAAATAATATACAGTGTACAAGACTGTAAACAGCTAGGAAAGATAGTAAAGAAAAAAAATAAAAAGATTTTATTAAAATATTGCCAAATATAAAGCAAAAAAAATGAACTAGTAATAGAAATTAGCAAGTGTAATAGGTGTACAGAAAAAGAAGAACAGATAGAAGACAGCTGCCAACAATAGATAAGAGTAAATAACAAGATTAGAGTAATTCCTAATGCATTGATAGAGAAAAATAACAAGATCAAGTTAGCTATGAACCAATTAACAGGAAAAGTAGAGACAGAGAAAATAAAAAACAGTAAGCAAAGACTTGAAAGATTTATAATAATAGAAGAGCTAAAACTAGAAATAATTAAGTACCAAAAACTAAATAAAAATGTTAACCAAGAAATAGTGAAGATATTAAGAAGAAATTTAACAAAAGACTAGAACAAATATATTATATATACAGATAGTGTAGCAAATGCAAAGACTAGAGAAGAGTTGTCAGTTCAAAATATAGAAATAGGATAGATCCAGACAAATAAAACACAAGAGTGACCAGAAGAAAAAATAATATTAGGATTAGAAGAATAAAAGACATCAACAATAGCAGAATTAGTAGCAATATAGACAGCAATTCTAATAATACTAAAAGAAAAACAAGTAAAAATATATATTGACAATAATGCTGCAATAAGAAATATTAATAAAAGTTTAGAGCAAATAGATAAAATGAAGATTTTTAAAAAGAAAAATATGATATAGATAATAAAAATTAGAAATCTTATTAATATGAAGAAAATACAATTAGAGTTAGTAAAAGTTTAAAGTTATAGCAAAAACAAGTAAAATAACAAAGCTGATAGGCTTATAAAAAAGAAAACAATAAGTAAAAAAATAATAAAAATAGAAAAAGTCTGTTGTAAAAAGATAGAGTACTGCCTAAAGTAGAAAAACAGACAAATTAACATTCTAGCAAGACTGTTATACAAATTGGTAACAAACATAAGATTAAGAGCAGAATAGAAATAAACAAAAGCAATTAAAAAGTTAGAGCCAAAAACAGAGATCATGATCTATGACTAAATACAATTTTGAAAAAGACTAAAAGACTAAAAGAGTATACTGCACAACAAAAAGTAGTAGTACAAAAAGATGTATATTTATAAAATATATAATATATAAACTTTTAATTTTAGAAGAACTTAACAGAAGAAGACCAGATATATATACAATAATAGAATGCCAAATATGTTAAAATAAAGTTAAAGAAACACAGTTACACCTGGCATCATATAAGAGACAAACAAATCTCTAAAAACAAATCCAAAAAGTGACTATTGCAATAGTCTAAAAAGGACTAAAAGAAGAAAAAAAAACTTGCATTTTTCATATGTGCTATATATAGCACTCTTCAAAAAAACAAAAGCAAAAGAAATAGAAATAAGAAAAGCTTTAATTAAAGACCTAATTCTAAAAAAGACACAAGACATATTAGTACAACTTCTGAGTACAAAGACAAGACAACAGTTTACAAATATAGTAACAAAAACAGCATAAAACACTTTTTATAAACAGGTTTGAAGAATATAATATAAAAAAGTTAATGAATAGGAAAAATAAGAAGACATAACAAACAAAATAAAAAGAAAAAAAATAAAAATAAAAAACTTGAAATAAAAAAAAAAGCAAATTAGCAAAAAATTAAAGAAGAAAAGAAACAAGCAAAAGAAAAAAAGAAAAGAATAAAAAAAAAACTAGAAAAACAATGCTAAGGCTTGTCATAAAAAGAAGAAGACCTTTTTATTATAGACTTTAAATAGTCAGACAAGTAGCCTACTTCTGTTTGAAGTAGTATAACAGGTTGCACTTAGATATCTTTAGGATAACTAGATAATACTAGATTTAGTTGTTAAATAAAATCTATATAATTGCAAGAGTAATTTCAAGAATCTTAATAAAGTACTAGCAAGACTGCTTAAGTTTAAAAAAAATATATCTATGCTATTTGAGAGATTTAAAAAATTTGAAGCTTAGCTAATTTAACTATTTATATTTAAGTTACATATACTAAAATTAGTACTTCAACAAAATTATTCTAATCTTGTGATCTTATAATCAAAATCACATGATCTTGTGTTTATTAGAACCAACTTGATGAGCTAAATCTAATAGTAATTGTTTTATCCAAATTGGTTCAATATATCAAAAGTTATGATTAAAAATGTAAAACTCTTAATGTTAATATTATACTTTGAGATTGTTATTCTTTAATTATATATTTTGAGATCACTATTTTTTAATTATATATAATTTGTAAAATTATTAAACATGTAATTATAAATTAAAACAAAGTAGCCTATTGTTTAACTGTATTCAATAATCTTAAATATTATTAATTTACTAATATTATTATAGAATGATAAAAATAATAACATTAGCAAATAGCACATTTGATTCTAGTTAATTGAATTGTATATAATAATAGCAATAATATAAGTTTATTATATAAAATAAATTGTTTTAAAAATATAAATAATCTAAAAATGAACTATAATATAAAAAAACAGCAAAACAATATATATAACTTATATTATAAAAATTTTATATTTTTATTGAACAAAATTAGTTTAGAGTTAGCTAAGTTATAATTTAAATCTGGAAGATTTATGTAACCAATATTATTTATTATGTTTATGAAATTAGCACAGTGGATATTTAATTTGATTAGCTTATAAACTCTGGATTATACAACATAAAAAAAATTTTTAATATAAATCTTATTATAAAAAACTATATTATTAATTGGTAACTTATAATTTTATATAGTAAAATTTTTAAAAAAATTTTTTTTGTATTCTTTAACTTTTTTTTTTTAGTTTTTTTTTAGTTTCAAGAATGATCTTATCTGTGTGTCTTTTTATTATTAGTAATATATGATTACATATTTATATCTTTTAATAAAAGTATAACTATTCATATATATAATTTTAATCATTATCTAATTAAAGATTTCACTTATAGGTTATTTACTAGATGTTATGCTTAAGACCTATCTGTGAGTTCTTTATTTAAACTTTCTAATTTTCAATATTTATTTTTTTTATTTTTTTTATTTTTTTTATTTTTTTTTATTTTTTTTATATTAAACTAGCTTCTTTTAGAGCTAGGGCTTTTTATTCAATATAGTTAGAATATAGAGACTTACAGCCAAGATCTCAAAGGAGTTTCCTTACATTAGAGAGTACAACTAGTCACATGTATACTTTTGGTATCTAATTAAGTAGTCTGCTGATAGTTCTATACTAGTTGCCATATCTGCAATCCAATTAGAGGTATTGTCTATTTAAACTTTCTGTATTACAATCTTACTGTATTATTAGATCATCTTTACTATATAAGTCAGTCAAGAAGATCTAGATGCTTACTTGTATTATTAGAATCCTATATCTTATTTCATGCAATGTATCCTCAAAAGCATTATTACTAGAGCCTTCTGTATTTTACATACAGCTAACCTAGTTTTATATAACACACTATAGTTATCTAACACTTACAATCAGGGTTAACCTTAAACTACTATATTATATTATTTTTATCCTTGTAAAGTTTATCTAAACCCTGGTACCTATCTTCTTAATATTTTCTTCATCATCTTCTACTAACCACAACTCAGAACCATCAGTCTTATTTCAGATTACCAATCCAAATGACCTAGTATGGTATATCTTAGTATCTTTTTTCTTCAGTGAATCTGGCAGACTAGTTGGTCTGTGCTCTTCTATACATCTTGACATCTAGTTTTAATCTTCAGTTTCTATGAAAATGTTTCATAAGCTTTTATTAGTCTGACAGTATCATTGAAAGTTTGTGTTATCTCTTTACTTAGGAATTTCCAAGTAGGATTTCATTTTCTCAGTTCCTTAGTTTTTTACACCTGATAGTCTTATTATAGGTTTGCACTAAAGTCTTATACAACATCAGTTATTAATATTCCTCTATATACATATAAGGTTATACTTCATATAGATGCCCTAAGCTCCTAACATTGATAGGACCCAACTTGGTATATCTGGATTACAGCTGTATAAGGTCAACCGATTAACAGAAGACAGTTTTTATAATACAAATATAATTTCCAAATTTCATCATAGGTAGAATTTAAACTTTAGACCTGCCACTTGGAGGATGACAACCCAACTACTACACTAAGATTGTCATTCTTGTTTTCAATATTTATTATATATATCTAAAATATAATATATTATTATTATTAAGACAGAACAGGTTAGAACTATTTAATTATTATTTATATCTAAGTATTATTTCATTAGATATTACTAAGTATTTATAATCCTTCAAATTTATTCTTGATACAAATTTACTAAGTATAGTATTAAGATTACTTCTTAGATTTATCTAATTTTAGTAGATTCTGTATTTATTAGAACTTGTTTAATGCTAAAAGTATTTGAATTTTGGTAAATTCATTTCTTTTTTATAGTTTTCTTTTATGTTTATTATATTATTTGCTAATATGTCTTCTCTTTATTTTTGGTATATTTATTGCTTTTCTCATATTAAGCACCAACTCTTCATATTAAAAAACTTCTTTTTGAGAACATTCTTATATACCAATCTTCTATTTATATAAACTTAATCACAGAACTTTATATACATTTATATGCTTTCATAGATTACTGAATTTTTGTCTCTAGCTAAAATTGAACTATTAACCTTGTTTGTAAAAAACAGAATGTCTAGACTACTAGTCTACAAGACCTTAATCTTATTCTTTAACTCTTAATATATCTTCTGTCTAAAAAAATCAATATAGATTAGTATCATTAAAAACTTTGCTTAAAAGAGAATAATTTTATTATTTATTCTTTTATTTGAGATAGATAAGTTTTAAATATTAAAAACACAGTTTAACAGTTAATAAAAAAAAATTGTATTATGCATAAGGTTTGAATTTAAAAAACTTTATATATATTATTTTATATATTATTTCAATGTGTTATTTTAATAAATAAGTTTATACTAATATTTATATCTTTATATATTACTTAATATTAAAGTTAAACCAATAGAGGTGTGATAACCTAGTAAAATGGTTAAGTTGTCAACCTTCAAGTGACAGGTCCAGAGTTCAAATCTCAGTATCAACAGAAAATTTAAAAATTTTTCTTGTGTTATAATTAACAGTCTCTCACAATTGGTTAGAATA
>CAJVQA010010436.1:0-11388 GCA_910591915.1 Cetraspora pellucida | reverse complement strand
GCATTCTTCTAATAATTTTTAAATTTATTTTACCTTATTTGCCCTTTATATATTTAGATAATTCTTTCACTATATTTTGAAATATTTTTACTGCACAATAATTTCAAAAAATTATTTTGCAATATTTTAAAAGAATTTGCATAGTGCAATAATTTTAAAATTTATTTCGCAATTTTTTAAAATATTTTGTGTTTTGCAAAAATTTTGTAATATCTTTCGCATTATTTCAAAATTTTTGTGCTATGCAAATTCTTTCGAAATATTTTGCATTTATAATTTTGCTGATAAAGCTTTGGCCATGCCAGCTTTGCTGATAATTGAATAATTATTTTTTTTTTGTTATTTGTTAATGAAGTTATATAATTCATTCTATTTGCTACTTCTTATAATATTAAGAAGATGCATGTCTTCAGCCTGTGTTAAAATTGGGGTAGATGTAAAAATAACAAACTCAATATATTATTTGTAATAGGAATTTTTGTGTTCTGTAAAATGTGCTCACATATGAAAAAAAATGTTACCAGCTTTTCTTTAGAAAAGATAATAAAATAAAGTCTAAAGTACTAGCCCTTGGGAATACTTTAGGTCATTTTATTTTAAATAGATATATATATATAAATAAGTTATATAATTAATAAATTGAATAAATAGATTAAATCAAATAAATAAATATATGAATTGCTTTGCCAACATGGTCTATACATTGTTAATTTGATGTATTTCCTCTCGAATTCCCTATAAGAGTTTATAATATTGAGCAAGTTCTATTGCACATATACCTTTGGGTCTATAGAAATACTCTAGCCATTTCCTCTGTATAGTTGTACATACTTGAATCTTTTTTGCTGTTTCTCAAATATGTTTAACTCTATTGATAAGATTCTCTATTTGTAATTCATATCAATAAATAGCTAAACTTGTGTAAATATTGCTTTCAACTTTTGGTTTTTGTTTAAGCTCCATATACTCTTGAAATATATATCATAATATCTATTTCCAGTACAATTTGTATGCCAATGTTCCTCCATCTTATAATTGTGATATAATTTATATCCTACTCTTTTATCAATATAAACAAACTAATTACAGCTATAACATATAGCAATATTTACTTTAATAGCCATACGATAACTGAATCCTTCTGTAGATTCTATTTTTCTGGCAATAAAATATCGCTTATTGTAATCAGTCAATTTATTGTTATTTCTATAATTCACTAATTGATTTCAGATTCAGTTCTTTCAATTAGATGGTGTTTTCCTATTATGAATTACTAAAAATTAGCAGTTATCTCTCCATTCGATATCATTTAAAACTGAACAATTATCTGTATAGACTATATTTAATAATTAAGTAATTTAATATATTATAGTGTTTTTAGAGATTATGTGATTTATATCATATTTAGAGATTTAGACCTATTTGATTTAATAACTATATACTAATGAATATCATAATTCATTTTTGTGTCATCAGGAAATACACATGTTGGACTCTTTGTAATATATATAAAAATGGCTGAAATCATTATCATTCAAGTTTATCCCACAGATATGCAATCAGGCCTGTGCACTCAATCAAGTTCATTACTACATTAAGAAGAATGTTAATCATATGCTAAATTATGATTTAATATTTATTGTTTCTTGTATTTTACTGACAAACCTCATTTTGTAGATTCTAAATCTTTAAGTAGTTTGAGACAAATATAGTATTATAAACACTAAATATCTCTAGATCCAAACTTGAAAATTTAATACTCACCAAGGTTAGCTTGTCTCGATTTTTTTAATTTTGATAGAGATTTAGAGCTAAACTTGAAAGAATATCTATTTTTTTGCAATAACCTTATCTTCTTTTTATTACTATTTATATTTATACCCATTTCATTATCTGAATCTGAATCGCAAAATAGGAAGCCAAATTTTCTATTTTGTTTAATTATAGTGCTATGTATAAAAAATACGATACTATAATGTATATCTGTGAGAATTAGAAAATTCTCATGAACTAAAATGTTCAATCTAAAAGCAATAGCTTGCCCTTTGTTTTGCATATATTATTAGTTTTAACTCAGGAAATACTAATTGTCCATCTTCAAATGTTCCAAGTGGGCACACAATACAGAGTGAATTGTGGTGGTCTTTTAGATCCCGATAGAACTGGCAAATAGCATTGAAATTAATTGCTATAGTAGAAAAGGCTCTAAATGATTTAGAGACATTTTGTCCAAAATCAAGTTTTCTTATTTTTGTATATAAGGCTAGATATGTTTCCTTAATATAACTATTAACAGCATCAGATAATGGTTAAAAGCCTTGTATTAATCCTTGAACACATTTTAAATGATCCCAGTTATAAGATGAGGCAGTATTTGATGTTGTATAAGGTTCATTGTTATTGCCTATAAAAGCACCAAAATGCTCAACCAATTCTTTCGAAAATTCTTTGAACTAGTAAGACAGATTATCAAGCATGTGAATATAGTATTGTTCCACTGCTATCTTTGCACTTTTGGTGACCCTAAAACTCTGAAAAGTGTATAAATCCACTATTGTTTCTCCAAAAACATTCTTAAAACATTGTGAATCAAATATATGGTAATACCCTTTTATATTAACATCTTCTTTGGATATCTTATCAGTTAATACACTAGCAATAATTTGTTTATCTTTTAAATTTCAACAAAATGCCTCAGATATTGTTGTTTGCTTTAGCAAAACTTTTTCTGCTTTTACATATTGCTGATATGCATGCTTTATCTTAGACCAGAGGCACTGACAATGGTTACGAGTCTGCTTTACAATAGAAGGACTGATTGCAAAAAATGCCTACAAAGCAAATTGCTTCTATGCTAAATCAGAATTTTTATTTGTGTGTTTGGTGTGATCAAAAATTTCTGATTCTAGTAAATCAATAAATTCAGCAGATATTTGAAAGGTAGTTAAAATGTGATAAATAATTTGTGTGGTTTGGGGTGGTAGTGATCTTTCTAAATTGTATAATTCGCTTCAAATATTTTCTAAGTCAAATTTGGAAAGAGCATCATATTTAAGAGAAAAGATGTTTTGCTTTACAGCATCTAATAGAAGCAATTCTCGGTCCAGTAGCATTTTAATAACTTTTTGTTGCCATCTTCTTTCTGCAAATTTTTCAAAAAAGATGATTTTTGGATCCATTAAAAAAATAGATTGCAAATCATTCTTTGACTTAAAATTACTTGTCATGAAATCTTCAGATTTCCAGTAAGATAGAATATATTCATATAATTTGCTCTTAGATAGACAGGTCTTATTTTGAGTCTTATGCTAGAAAATATATATTCAAAAAACTGGTAAATTGATATACAAAAAATACTTTATGTTGAATAGTAATAAAATCTTCTTGATGAATACATTCGAATCATTCTCAGTGGTGTGGTTTAGGGGTTTAAAACCCATGAAGTCTGCATCACCTTCCTTCTTACACATGCCCTACATCAAGGATGATGATCACGCCTGAGATAAAACAATAACTTTATATAGGGAGGGAATACTCAGATCCTAGGCCTGCCTTGAAAGACAAAAAGTATCCCTAAGAAGACTATACTATAAAACTAAATGTAATAAAAGATATTTAACCTACTTTTAAAGGATTATAAAATATGTTCATGCTTTCTTCAATATAATTAGCATTAGAATTAGAAATACCCTCTTTGATGATTAAGCTATAGGATTTTTTAATCTTAGCTTTTTTTATGGTATGTAGTTCTTTCTTACGCAAATTTCTCTTAAAGGCCTTTAACATAGTAGGTGTATTTTGTAGCAACATAATGTTAATACAAATATGTGATTTATAAAAATAAAAATAAAAATTTTTAAGATGTTCTCTTGAAAACTAACAAATTTGGAACAGAACTTTATAGTGAGGATAACCCTTTTATTATAAATCATAACTTATTCTTATTTAATATATAACAATCTGATATGAAGCAATATACAATATAAATGACTCAGCATTGCAATAATCCAATGTGAGTTAACTAACAATTTTTATTTGGCATTATAATAATTACTAACAAACAAACAATTGTGTGTTTACTAAATTCGGCATCACAATTATTGAACATAGTAAATCAACCAACAATTGCACATTTTCTATATTTGGGATTAGATTGTTAGCAGATATTTTGGTTATATGGAGTATAGTAATAATTTTACATACTATATATTCCCCAAGCCTGATTTACAAATTTAGAATAAGTGCTATGCACTTCTTTATTTATGCTATTATAACAAAACATGATGATCAAACATCTAGCATTACATTTTTTTTACTATTGATAGCCATCAAAAATAACTTTACAGCTGTTGGTAATATTGATCCATGCTAGAAAAAATAAGTACGTATTATTTAACGGTTCCACAGGTTCACTTTTATTTTGGTCTAGGTCAAAGCTAAAATAGCAATAAAAACTTGACTAGCTTTAATAATCAATGGCCTGCATTAAACTTTATGCAGTATTATTTTAATTTCTCATAGTCGATTTTTGATAACGAATATCTAGAAAGCCTTTTCTTATTATATATGATACTGTGATAAAAAAAAGTGCAAATAGAACTTAAAAGGGCTATAATAGGGAAGAGTACAACTTTCTTTATCAGTAGTTTTATCAAAATTCATATGTTACTAGGACTTAGAATCTCTGCCATTCCCAGATCATCAACTTTCTTTACTTTGTAATAATGATCGTCAAATCTAAAGGGGTTTAATTTCACCTAAAAAATGATAAAATAAATTCAGTATTTGGAACTTATAGCCAAACGGGATTGCTTTACATGGCTGGATCTGATATTGTGTTAGGGTAATGCAATTACTAATTATGTAACTTTTTTTTTCTGACAGGTTCACTATATTTAATGAATGGACAGTATAAATAAGCAAGCTCCTGCCTACAAGATAAGTTAGCAATAATGTAATTTTTGCTTATATATATTTTTTTGAAAAAAAGTTTAATATAAGTTACCTGCAATTTAGTTCTAAGGTAATGTTTATTTAGCAGAGCTGGTCAGAAAACACTATCATAAGTTTATGTATTAATAGCCTTGTTTTTATTAACAGTCGTGATGTCTACAAATATTTTCTCATATAAGGCAGAAGAGACAAGAGTCTTTGATACTGGTCATGATAACATCTGAGTAAAGGTTGAAAAGTTAAACGAAGATGTTGCAAGGGTTATTTTTGTAAATGAAAATGAAAGTTCAATTGACATTATAGAGGAAGTGAAATTTATAAATAAGGTAACTAAAAATAGAATATCATCTGTAGAAGTTAAGAGTTAAAAAAGCTATCTTATAACTTGAATAAATAGCTATAAGTTGTATGTAGATAATCAAAAAATTTTCAGATTAGAAACACAGAAAGGACATGTGCAAATGGAAAATACAAACCTTGCACAGTATTTTGTAAAAAAAGACTATTAAATTTTTTTTATTTATATATTATGTTGTCATGTCAGCAATATAATTTTTTATAATAATAAAGAAAAGGGTCTACTAGGCTCCTGATTTTTTATTTTAACACGCATTTGACCAAAACTATAATATATAACTAGTGAAGTAAGGCATTTGTATCCAGTTATGTCTAATTAAAAATTTGTATGAATTAAGCATAGATTTTTTTCTATTTTTTCATAAGATCATCAAGCCATGCAATACTCAAACCACTTTTTAGTATACTGCGATGTAATAACTCTTCACCGACTAGCCTCTTACTATCAGTTAAAAATTTACAATATTTTCTATAATCTTCTTTTCTTTCTATTTCACTATGATAGAAATGTATATCTCTTTCAAAATTTCTACAAAAACATCCTGTGGTCTACCTATTTTTCTCAGCCTCTGTAATAATTGAAAATTCTTTGGGATTTATTTCATATTCGATGACATACTGATAAAGGTGATTTTTGTTTGACACTATTACCTAAGTTTCCAATAAGCTGTCTTGTATAATACAATTATCAACATTTTTGTTTTGTGAGGATTTAGAAGTTTTAAACTTTATCTAAGGATCCAGTCCAGTCTCTTCCATATATGCTTTATATAATCTAGAATGAATTTTTTCTGTCAGAAAACTTGGTAAATCAACTAAATTAGCATGCCATTTGCAATAGTCATTAGTTAATATCTTGCTAGAGATAATATCAAAAGACATGTTATCATTTTATATTAATGCAACTTAATTCAAAATCATGTAACTACCAGACATGAAGTGTCTTGCTCTGCAGAGAAAAAAATATCAGACCAGATTTATGTAATTATTTACTTACACAGTTATTTCAATTTCATGCTGTCCACATTTAATAAAATAAGATCCAGCTTCATATCTACCTTTTATACTCTTCTCATTCTTATGACTCAACTTGCATGCCAGACATAATGACCCTTTATGAATTTTATAATAATCAAATTTTTTACTACTAAATTCTTTATATAGATTAGAATAACTCCACAATATCTTATTACGAAAATAAGCACAGTCACGAATCAGATCATTCTGTTTTGGTATACTTATCTTGGTTTCTAATGATTCTTCTAGAGTTATACCTGGTAATTTTTTTGAATCTACAGAAATAGATAAGTTTGCCTTTGGTAAAATTTCGTCATGAAGTTCCTGACCAACGGCCAGGATGTCACGTATTTTTTCTGTAACTTGTTTTATAATATTTAAAATTTGAGCATCAGTTAATTCTGATATACTTCTTACACCATATAAAGTTTCGTAAACTTTGTCGATTCTGATCCCTTTAATTTCTTCTTTAGTTATAGGATCAGTAATTTTTCCAAACAGTTTATAAACATTCCCAACTCTCTGAGTCTTTTTATATAAATTTGTTTCTGATACATTGGGTAAAGAAGCTCTAATAATAGCATAAACTTGATTTTTTGCAGTTTTATCAGAAACATCAGTTTTGGAGCGTATATTAGCAATGCTGGTTTGATAGGCTTTTCTGTAAGTATACCAGCATATTACCTCTTTTTGCTTAGCCTTTATCATTTTGCCTTCTGCAAATTTAGCATCAGAAAATAATTGGACCAACTCTCGTCCATTATTGTTTATTTCTATATTACTATCATGAGTTTCAGAAATATTAGGTTCATTTTGTGAGTATGCTTTTTCATCACTCGATAAGATAAGAGATTTTTTAATAAACAGAATTACTTCTTGAATTATATCTTGTTCTATTTTCTGATTATGAGGCATTTTTATTTGAATAATAGTCTGCGAAGCAGGACACTCTATGTCTGAATTGCCTTCTATAACTTTATTAGATGACAAAGGGTCTTGGGATCTAAGCTTCTTTTCGTGATTTCTTTCCTTTATTTCGTTCCTAATCTGTTCTTTATGCACTCGTTCCAGAAATTTGATCTTTTTATCTTCAGAAGATTTAGACTTTGCACATATGGGTGATATTGTGCATTGAGGATTTGTCAGATTTGTCTCCTGGCATATATTTCAGATAATTCTGAAAAAGCATTATCAGATACATCAGAATTTGAAACGTTATTAGTAATATCAGATGGAGGAGTATTATCACATCGTAAGTCTATCTGTTTATAAGTATCATTCAAATTTTTCATTTTGGTAAAAACACTTACTATCTCATTTTTGGCTGATGAGGAAATTGGTAATTGCTCTAGAGAATTGGTGGTTATTCCTTTTGATTTGATTTCCTTGAAATCACATCTTAATTTTACTACTTCAGTTTTAAGCTCAGCATTCTCAAAAGCAGTATCTGCTCTACTTTTCTCCAACTCCTCAATTCTGCTCTTAAACTCTACATCACGTCTAGAATTCTCTTCAATAATCTGCCTCAGATTCATGTTTTCAACCTTGAGTGCATTTTTTTCTTTTACTATCTGTTCCAATTCCAGCTTCAATGAATCTATTTCGGATAAGTACATAGATTTATCTCTTTGTGGTTGTATGCTTAATTTATATAACTTTATTAGAAATGTTCTGAAAAAGATTTTTACTACACACGTCTTGAAAAAAATTTTTTTTTTGTTAACTCCTTTAATTTAAATAAAAATTATATAACATCCTAACCAACGGTCAGGAACTCACCAATCACTTTTCCAAGAAATATTTTTAAAAATTCTTGATCATATGCGAGTTAATATACATTGATAACAATAAATCAAATAAATAAATTTATGAAATACACATGCGAAAGTAAATATAAATTAGCCAATCTACACAAAAATTTATTATATATACTGTATTTAGGAAATATGTAGATACTTGTAAATTAGAATAAAAATGGCATTTACTACTAATAAGCACGAGCTCTACTATACAACCTACTATCCATAACTCAAACGTTTATTATCAAAAACACTACATAATTCAAACATAATCTGAATCTTTTGTCATTAACAAGCTTCTACTTATCCAAATCAAATAGCTAGTGATAAATTTAAAGTGGTTTAGCAGTCTTCATCCTGTTCTTGGTTACCTTCAATCAGTTAACTATCTACAATATAACTTGTATTATCCAATCAGAAGTATGTCAGCTTTGAAATCTTTTTTGCTAGTGAATCATTATGTTCTCAAAAAGCATATTGATAGTTACACGGTCAATTTGTTTACACTAGCCGATCAGATGAACTTCATTCCATGATCTCTCATTTTAAAGTTGTCACTATTCGGAACAAGTAATACTATACAAGGTCATTATAATATTGATATGAGATCAAAAATTAGCAATATTAATTGACCTGAGAAATAAATGTTTTAATATAACATTAAAAACCCATAAAATTGCCAGCTGATGCCAGACACAATCAAATGGTTACCTTTACAAGCAAGAACGGTCACCGGCTGATGCCAGGCATAAACATGTTCTGCTTGTACTTCTACCACAGCTGTCAGCTGATGCCAGGCACAGTGTGATAGGGTTGTAAAAAGAGATTTAACAGGCTAAGTGCCTGTGTGATTATCTCAACTTAACACTTCTACAAACAACCATCGGCTGATGCCAGACGCAGTAGTCATAGGTTGGAAAACCTAAAAATGTTAAGGTAAAGAAATGCTATCAATGGTTAATTTCCTTGAACTTGTTATTGTGCAAACTCCAATTTTTTTCTTGTTATTTTTTGTGTAAACAACAAACTCGCACAACATCGATATTGGTGATAAATATCTTATAATTACACACTGATCATTACTGATAAGAAAAATGTGATTTTCATGTTATGCCCAGTGTTCGAAATCTGAAACTAAATTAGTGTTCTCATGTTCTATTTAGTATTTTTGAAGTCAATTTTTGAGTGTTCTCTAATATAAAAAATCAGCTTTCAGCTGTTCTCACTCACAAATTTGTGTTCTCATGAGACCTCTGAGAACACTAATTTCGAACACTGGTTATGCCTTTGATTAGTCTTTGATTGGCATCAAAATTTGATTGGAATAGCTTCACGCCAGACAGACACAAATGTTTTTTCTTCAGTTGGTTTTGATGGATGACATATTTAAAGAACCTCGCTTAAAGAGCTCAAAGCTTTTTGACTACAAATGTTCAAATATTTTAGGCATACACAAATTTTTCACTGAAGAGTCAGCTTTCAAATGGTGTCTAGAAACTTTTGTGAACAGGCTAATATGTGAAGAGACAGAACTAAGTTTCAAACAAGTTCAAGAGCTTTTTTTGGCCAATTTGGACCAAATTAATAACCAGATGAACATTTGCAATCCTATTTGTGCATTTTGTTCAAGTTATATTGATTGGATGCAGGTAACTATCCAGTTTTATTGATTCATAATATTACGAAGCAATATAATCCAAGGCTAATCCTAGCATCTATCAAAAACATGGAAGGGGCAGGCCATTTCGAATGCATGTAAGGAGTATTTTCAAGAATGTGCAACATTAAAAACCAATCTGAAACATAAGTGTAAACATAAAGAAATTGCTGAGATGTGTATTAATTATTTTTTGGCATTTTTTCTGAAAGCAATTTGAATGTCAATTGGAATGTTTGTGCTTTTTATTAGGACTTCGTTTCAGAAAATGCAAAATATATGGCATTTCAAAGTATCTTTCAAGGACCTCAAAGAGGAATATGAGCTCAGATGCTTCTACTCCCGCCACCACAATCCCAAACACCAATAACACCAAATAAAAGGATGATAGAACATGAAAAAGTAAACCAGTGAGTTCAAGCTAAATATCATATTTACCTCTTTATGATTCATTTTAACAATGTTATCTTTAGGTACGTTGAGTCAATTCAGATTATATGCACATTTGGCACAAATGCATTAGAACTAGAAAATTTGGTAGAAAAAGATTTGGCTGACGAGATATCCTCATATCAAAATCAAATACCTTCAGTCTGGACAAAGGGTTTAGAGAAATACTTCGATAATGCATTAGATGTGAGTTTTATATAAATTGACCAATGATTTGTTGCCAAACTTACATCTGTAATATCTACAGAAAATGGGAAAAAAATTCAAGTTAGTGATCTAAGAAGAAATAGAAAGAGAGAAAGAAAACGTTAATAAGTTTAGATTATATTGTGAAAAGGTGTTAATGGAATTGTAAGTATTAAACTGTTATTGAATATATAAAAAATTTACACAATGAATTTATTTTGATATTCTTTAAAAGTTTCAATTTAGTTGATGTTTTCCCAACACTTTCGAGAACGATCAAAGAGTGAAAATTCACTATATATCATATTTCCCCATTGTTCATGTTTTATGAATCCATTTTCAGAACCTTAAAATAGAGACTTCAGTGCGATGCGAAATGAAAGAGCAGATTATGTGATGTAATTAGTCCAAATTATGCCCTGATGCTCATCATTCACAAAATTATGCGAAATGATAGTAAAATTATGCGATTTTTTTTAAACAAATAATAAATTTTATTTATTTATTGAAATTTAAAAAATTCAAAATGCTAATCGAATTTTCAGACAAATTCTGTCTGTTATCTACTAAAATTCTATTATATGTAGAGAACTACACTCTATATCTATACCTGAAATAGGTAACCAAATATAAATTAATGCTAATTTAAATAAATTTGGTAAAATTTCTAATTTTTCTTGCCAATAATTATCTAAATCAAAATCTTCTTTAAACAATTCATTCAACCCACAATAAATTCCCCATTCTGCAATTAATTCATTTGTAGGATTTTTAAATTCTTCTATATCTTTATAGAGTAATATGTTGTGATATTGTGGTTGTAATTAAATAAAGCGTGGATCAAAACATCTAGTTGCATTAAAAATTGAAATTGCAGAATTATTATTAATATTGTTATAGGTGAAAGCCTTCTTAATTTTCACACTATAACGACGACATGGCACAGGGAATCCCTTACGGGTATATGCG
>CAJVQA010010435.1:0-11389 GCA_910591915.1 Cetraspora pellucida | reverse complement strand
TAGTACATAGAAACTATATAGTAACACTATAGTAAATATTGCATTATAATTAATAAATATTAATTAACTATAATTAAGGGTAGGGATGATGTAGATCATTTATCATATGACTTTCTTAACAAATTGAATTTTTATATAGAAAAAAAATTTCTTTAATAATAAAAATTTACAAAATTGTGATTAATTGTTATTAAAATTTTATGAAATGTAGATTGAAACTTTCTATTTATAGCAGTAAAAATTTAAGCTATGCATCATTAAAAAAAATGTACATAGCATATCAACAAGTTTTCCTGGATTGCCCTATAATTTTCCTAGATCACACAAAGATCAAAAAATTCTATAGAATTTCTAGAATAAATATTCATCTAATCAGATCCAATACACGTTTTCTAATACGAATAAGAATTTTGTTAGTACTACCAATATATTTACGTAGTCATTACTATTACTAAAACATTGTCATCCAAAACATCTCGTTGGCTATTGTAACCAAAAAATATTAACTATTGTTGTTACCTAAAACTCTTTTTCTGAAATGTTACAGATTTTAACTTTCTAAGTACACGAAACTAGTTTTAAGCTAATTCATTTTAGCTAAGTTATAATTTTCACATTGTAATTTTAATACAAAAAGGGTGAATAGTTTTTTACTTTATGCTAATATCTTCTTGGCCACTACGTAGTCATGATCTAGTAGAAGTATCTTGTGAAAGTATCTGTACAGTACTCTAACCTAGAGTTGTTAATAAATTGGCATACTCCAGAGTAAGCTTAACCCAAGTTGGAGTAGGCACCAAGTTTATTTAAATTTTATATTATAATTAACAGATATTATTAATTCCTCTTCTTTATGCTTCAGACTTACATCAGCTCTAATTCCTAGTAATGTTATTAATAACTGATTTTTATCATTATTTAAATATATTTAAATGTGTACAAGGTTAGTAACATATTAATTATCTTGATTATATCTTTAAAAAGATAAAATTTTCATTACAATATATAACCTCAATAAAACGAATCTTAATAACCGAATTTGCGATATAATGACATAATCTAAATCTATTTTTATTAGTTTGAGATAGCATATAAGAGGTTCATAGTTTACTTAACATTGGAGCATTAAAGATGTTTAAATATATCATCTCTTGGAAGTATTGAGATCTTTCAACTATGTTATATAACCTTTAGCTTTTTTAGCTTTTATAACAAAATAGAGCTTTGAACACTGTTTATTTTACCTAGTTCGACTTTTTTCTGCTATTTTACTCTGAACTTATCTTCTCATTCAATGGTAGGTGGTTAAAAATATGCCCAAAAATCTAAAAGTGAACTGGAACAGCTTTAAGTAATTCTGGTGTGACTCTAGAGTGAGCCCAACCCAAGCTGGAGTAGGTTGAAGAATTGTTTAGCCCAAACTAACCATTAACAACCCTAATTCTAACCTTTGTTAAGATCTGATAAGAAAGTTTTTTTTTTATGCATAGGTATTAGAAGACATGGTAATTATTTTACATTTATATGAAAAATTCTCATGATCCCTCGAGAAAAAAGTATTGCTGATTGAACAAGAATATTAATTTTTATGGCCAGAGACTTGATGTTATTTTTTAACTGATCGATTAATTCATAATAGTATGCAATTTAAAAGTAATCTAATTTAACTTTTAATAAATTTTCAATAATTTTCAAAACTGATCAACTGAGTTACGTGAACAAATTTATTAACATATTTACAATTTTATTAAAAAAATTTTAATAAAAATTATAATGATAATAATTCTTGTTATCATAATAATAATAATCCTTGTTATTATAATAATTTTAATAATTATCTTTATAATTATAATTATCCATATAATTATAATTATTGTAAGCAAGCTTAAAATAAACCATAATCGCTTGCAACCAAAATGTTAAAATTGATTAGGCATACTATATATAGATCATAAAAAAGTGCAAATTTAATAAGTTATTTAATAATTACCTGGTCCATCTTGCGTTGAACTTTCTGTACTAAGCTTTTAATTGTCATTATTGTACCTTCAGAAGGATGCCGCACTTCTATCAAAGTTCAGGCAAAAAATTAGTAATGTCTTGAAATGTGAATATTCTTAGAAAACGTACATAAGTAGCCAGCATCACTTCTGCAGTAAAATCTAATCTTTCACACTTATTGAGGTTATCAGATTCAGCAGATTTTACTAAAACCTTTCATCCTTTGATACATCAATGCGACTTTAATATTTTCAAACCTATATTGGAACTACCATTTTCAGAAGATTCAAATATTATATAAATGCATCTTGGCAGTGTCTATGCTATGCTTGTAAGACCATTATTATAAAGTGCTATTTGACTGGATTTTTAATTTTGGCAAGTTGCGAATATCATCATTTCACTATTTTCATTCATTTGATAACTACTACTTGATTCGTTAGTATAAATTTCGTGAATGACAACACTTCCTTAGCTCAAAAATTTCAATATTCACTAACTGAAAGTGTATATAATAGTATTTGCAATTCACTGAAGATGGTAACTCAAAGGGTAAGCAAATATCTATTTACTTTACTTAATTTTGCTGAATAAACTTCAATTTGCTAATTATATAAATTTCAATAGTTTCAAACTTCTAATGCAGAATTAAAAATTCCTGGATAACAACGTTTCATATTTAAAAAGACAATGATAATTATATGATTATTTACATTGCCAAAATAGATTTTAAATTAGCCAATGCCAATGCTTCATAGATTTGCATATTCATCAGCATAGAGGTCGATGATAAAGTTTCTTTATTCTTATTATCTCTTAGTGAAAAATATAAACATTAATAATAATAAAAAATAAATAGAAAAATATAGAAATACTTATTTACGTTCTACCTGTATATCTGTTCAATTTGTTGTAAAGTAATTTATATATAAAGACTGATAATAATAAATCACTTAACTCATTAGTTTATCATAAACTCAATCTAAAAATTTCACATTGTCCTGATCTAAAACATAGTCAAAGCATAATGTTCAATCATAAAACTTTTAAATTGTTTTAAATACAAATATTTTGCTATTGCAAAATGTTTCAATTTACCACAATTTATATTGTCTCAGATGAAACATCTCAGCTTAAAAATGTTTCATTAAAATGAACTACTTTACTATGATGAAACATTCCAACTTAGCATAAAACATTATCTTGTCTCATTAAATCAGCGTATTAGATTAAAATAAACTATTAATGTGAATAGAAATTAAATAAATCTGTGAAAAGTATAAAATAGGATAATTAAACCAATCTGAACACACCTCAAAAAATATTTATTCAAAGACTTTTTACTAGACTATATCCTCAATCACCTATATACAATTAGTCCCAAAAGTACATTTCTAATATCATACATATTTGTGAAATTAAATTTTATTAGTGATTCAAACTAAAAAATTTAATACAAACTTCGACATAATCTCAAAATGGTTAAATGGTATGAAAGATGTATTACTCAAATGCTAGTAAAAAGAGCCCAGATAGGAAACTCAAAAGATGGATGGATAATTAGAGAAATTAGTTTAAATTTAGAAGTCTTGCCCCTCCACGAACAATTCCAAGAAATCTTACTTAATAACATCACACCTTCACTTGCTGGGTACTATTATTATAAATCCCAAACCAGAAAAAGCGAGTGGATTCTCTTATTACCCAGATATTGTGTTTTCTTTCAAATGACAAAAAAAATTTTGAAATTTAGTATTGTAAAAGAAGATAATCATCTTAAATTTATGTGAAATGTTTATCAAAACGATTCTGATTTGCAACAACCATTGGAATCAGGTTCTGATTATTGTCTTTTTAAAAGTATAATGATGAAATATGATTCAGATAATAAATGTTCTTTACCTTATTTGCTTGGATTTTTGGACGCACAAAATGTGGCCTTATTACAAACAACTGTTTTAGCACATTATCCAAACCTTTTTAAAAGAGATATTACGAAAACTGAGGAATTATTGCGTGCCAATTTAAAAAGAAAAGCTGATGAAATAACTGCAAACATTGATCAAAATAAAAAAAAATTATCAAGTAGTCCAATGAAATATGATATAATCTTAGAGAAAGAAGGTAAATCCTTACCTTCAGAAAGTATTTAGATGTTAATATTAGAGTACAAGGAAAGCAAAGCAAAGATCTATAACCTAAATCGAAAAATAACTAAATACAAAAAGCTGATAGAAAAACTAGAAAACAAATTAGGAAAACCAACTAAATCAGATAATGCAAATTTGTTAGAAACAAATATTAAAAACACAATGGTATCTGTCAAGCTTGGTTCCACAATACTAATCTCTACAAAACAATACCTTTTATTAGTATTTACTTAACCCTGCCATGGTTGTAATGATGATAGCCTTATAAATAAAAGCTTGAATGCAACGCCAATCGGATTTCATATTAAAAGTACAGTAGAATGTAAAAAATGTAATACTATTGTCGATCATTCAAATGAAGCAAAAGAATTTCAATTAACTATAGCCGTAGCAGCTTCAGGTCTTGCAGAAGGAATATCTCAGAATGCATTACAAAGTTCTTTGGCATTAATAGGAATCACGAATCAAATTTGCAGTCAAACCTACCATAGTAATCAAAAAATATGTTTTAGTCTTCTTATAGCCAGTGCAAACTCGAGTATAAAAGAAGCTCTAAAAAAATGTATTGAATATACATTATTGCAAGGTAAAAAAGTGTTAACTGTGGAATTTGATTGTTCATGGTCTCATGTACGAAATGTGAATCAAGCCAGTAGAGAACTCATATATCAAGAAATACTACAAGGTATAATAATTTACTTGCAAGTAATGTTTTGATCTATAATTAATTTAAATAATTATTATTAGATTATTCCCATAAGCCAATTGTCATGTTTTATGTAGTTGAAAAAGCTAGGTTCACAAAAAATAACAAATTAGGACTTATTAAGACAATCCATCAAGGCAATTTCGACAAATTCTCAAGACAAATGGAGCATGCAATTTTGATTGAGGTATTAAGCCAAGTCAGTCCCTTACTAGAAGGTGCTGAATTACATTTAGAAATATGCATTGATGGAGATTTGGATTCGAATAAAACTCTTGTGAAAGTACCTATTGTGACTAAAATCTATGCTGATCTAAAACATTTAATACGTAATATTAGAAATTCTTTACGTGGTAAATCCAAAAAATGTAAAAAAATATTTTAAAAACACAACAGTTTATAACCTTCAATTATTTTTTTCTTTTTTTTTTTTAGATAAAAAATATGTCCTGTTTCATGCATTTGAAGACCATGTAATATACTGGTTTCGTGGGTGTATATATTCAGCAGCCTTGCAAACAACAGACTCTCATGAGCCATCAGAAAAAGAAACATGGAACATGCAAGTAGAAGGTCTTATCCATCATCTGCAAAATGAACATTCAAGTTGTTGGGCAGATATATGCTGGACAAAAGATGATCCAGAAATTATCCTGCAAGAACCTACTTTTTGTCATTCATCTAATAGCTGAATTGATAAATTTCAAAGATTTCTTGAAGCAATTTGTTGTTTGCCTTGTGGTCAAAGAATTATTACATTCAATCGAACTTCACAAAATGAAGCATTCAATCGAGTAAAGCTAGTGTATCTAGATAAAAAAATCAACTACTGGCAGTTATATTCTGCATATTATGCAATAGCTATATTAAATTACAATGAAAGATATACTTATTTGCTTTCCAAGTTTCATGAAATGTGTAGTGGGAAACCTTTTGAGGCAGAAGACTTGCACAATATTAGTATGATAGAAAAAGAATGTTCTGAAAAACTATGATAGAACGTAGACAAGATACAACAATGCAACAAAATGCAGGCTGAAAACTATGCCAACCAGTGCAAGGAATTAGCTAGTTTCGATTTTGATCAGATAATTGTATATAATCAGTATAATAATATAGTTTAAAAAATTAGATTATTTTATTTATAAATAATTAAACAATACAGGAATTGGTTCATTATAAGAAGAAAGCACAAGATTGACTCCATGTTAATAAATTCTACCCATCCTTTGCTTCATTGATTGTAGACTTTGATGCAATTGTATGATGTCTTGGCTGTTACACTTTTCCAAAGTATTCAAAAGGTTTATGTGCATTGTGTCATATATATCAAATATTCGGTTGGAACGAAAGAATATTAAACCAGAATATAATGAAATATAACAAATATCAACCTTTAGATCTAACACAACATGTTGAAATAATTGCAGAAAAGGTTTTTAATTATTCTAATTTAAGGCCTAGACAAATAGATGCTATAAGACATTATATCAAAGAAGAAAAGAATACACTTGTTATTATGAAAACTGGAGGTAGAAAATCCTTTTGTTATGCAGCTTCTGCGATCCTTTTTGATGGCCTTATGATAGTTATTTCCCTCTTAAAATCTTTAATTCAAGATCAAGTGGTTTGTATAAAAATCAAACTAAAAAGTCAAAAATTCAAACAAGTATCTAATTAACTTTATCTTTAGAATCATTTCATTCAGTTAGGAGTCCTATGTAGCTGCTTGCTAACATCTTCTGAGGGAACAATCGAATATGAATCCAAACTTTTTGAAGAGATAGCTCTCAGATTTATTCACTTGATTTACATTATCCCAGAAAAATTGTTGCTTAATTGGTCACTTTGGAAGTTATACAATCATTTGTACATTGATGAAAAAATACAATTTGTGATTGATGAAGCACATTGTATTTTTGACTTTAGTCATTTTAGATAAAAAAGCATAAGTCTAAAATTGATTTATAGAAAAAAATAAGTAACTAAAAAATAATAATTTTTTAGAGAAAATTGGAGAAAATTAGAAAAGCTAAAACAACATTTTCCCAATGCTCGAATTATAGCATTAACTGCAACTTTATCTCATAATAATGTAGTGGCTCTTTAAAATAATTTAAATCTCAATGTGGATCGTTTTGAAATCGTGAAAAGAACTAATCTATTATGCAAGGAATTATGCTTTTCTGTACAAGAAAGAAAAGATACTAATTCTACTTGGGCAGAACAAATAATAAAGTTAGTAGAAGATGTTGGAGAAATCGGTCATACAATAGTCTATTGTGCACGAATCAAGGACTGTTTAGACATTTTAGAAATGCTAAATAGAAAAATAGAAGAAATATTAATAGGTATATATTACAAACAATTATCAGAAAGCAAAAAGAATAAAGTGATAAAAAATGGAACATAGGCCAAACATGTCTGATGGTTGCAACATCAGCCTTTGGTTTGGGTATAGACATACCTGACATTCGTCTAGTCTTACACTATAAATTTCTAATGAATATAAGTTTATATATCATTTTAGTAAATGTAATTTTCATTAGATGATAACTCAATACTTCTATGAACAGCTACTCTTATTCAAACCTTTGGCTGGGCAGAACAGGATCAACAAAGCACCAAATGTGTTGTCCTATATTCTAAGAAGGATATTCATACAAACTATGCCATTATGGCAGAAGAAAGGGAAAGGTACGATTTTTTTTATGTATAAAGTTTCATTCAAAAATTTCTAATTCTCCCTAATTATAGTAATGAAAAGAATAATGAGCAAACTATTGCTTGGGAACTCTTCTTATCATAAGCATGACACAAACTCTTTGAAGTTTTACTGTATTACCTCTTATGAATGCCAGTTTCAACTAATAACATGACACTACGCATGGTCAGAAGATTCGATTTCACCATCTTGTAATTCCTGTGATAACTGCATCAGGCATATAAAAGATAAAGCCAAACAAGTCGATGCAAAATCAGAAATTTTGGATTTATTAAATATGGTAACAGTATTGTGCGAGAATAATGACAAATCAATCATACCTTTGAATGTAGTTGAGGTTTTTTGTTGTTCAAGTAATGCATGACTTCAGAGTAGAAAATTAAAGTTAATGGATCTTAACGTTCGCCAAAAACCAAAAATTCTACACACAAAATCTCTAACTGAATTGGCTTTGGCAGATCTGGTACATTGTGGATTTGTAAACCAGACAATTTGGCTTGAACGAAAGACCAATAAAGCTTACCTGATGTCTAGTATAATAATTCAAAGTGTAACAGAGGAAGCGAACTCACTTGTACAGAAAGAATCTTGGTTATACTAGGTAAAAACATGAACTACTTTTTTCTTTCACTTGCATTCTTGTTTTCTTTGTCTGTATTTTAAATTAAAAACTAAATAAAATAAAGACAGTTTATAAGTAATATAAATAAGTTTTTTTCTTTTAAGTTGACCTATTTCCTAACTGTGTCTATTCTATTATTCATTACCCCACATAAAATTTATATCTATATCTATATCTATCTATATCTATATATATGTATTAAAAAAATTAGATTGTTTCACAATTTTGTACATTGCATATTTATGCAACTTTTATCTATAGTGATAGAATTTATGCAATGATGAATTGTTGTGAGATATGTATAAGTTTTAGATATAAGTTATCCCAGATAGAGCAGAATCAGGCAGCAGATTTAGAATTCTTATACGAGTTACCTAACTTAACTCTAATTCTAACCTTACTCATTACTGAGTCAGGTACACTGTATTAGAGATGGGTAAGTTTAATAATATATATAACTTAAAAATATCCAGCGCGAATGATGGGCTACATACTAGTTTACTTGAAAAATCTATAAAAAAGATGATCTTAATAAGTATGTTTATAGAATATTCTTTGAATATTTTATGTTAATGTCAGGTGATTAATTTCGGAATTGGTTACACAAAAATGATTTGTAACTGATTTTATATAACAAATGATCTACATCACCCTACCCTTAAATTAATTTTTTCATCCTTTTAGAGTGTCCTAGGGCACCTGGGGCATCTGGAACATGACCTGGGGCCTTTGGCCAAGGCCCTTGTAACATTAAACAATTGTATTTTTAGATATTCTAACAACTATTGGCTAAAATAAAATACTATAAAAAATCTACTAATCAAATAAATATTTAACCTATTAAATAGACAATTAAAACTAATAAAATAATCTATAAACTATGTAAAAATATTAGGAAAAATATAAAATATAATATAGAGCTAAAAATAAATATATACTAATATAGAAAAAAAGTAAATTCTATTACAATATATTTCTAAACTTTATTCTTATATTATACAATAACTTTGCCTTAAGATAATATAGTTAGAATAGCAAATGATTTAAAATACAATATTTTAAATTAATATTATATTGCTTTATAAAATAATTTTTTTATGATTTAAATCATTATTATTGATAATCAGATAAATTTTATTTCAGATTATATGATATAGTTTTAATGAACATCATATCTAATATCATAATAATTCTATAGTAAATTATATAGCACTATATTAATTTTATAAATTAAGATTAAAAAATAAGATATTATAATATGTACAATAATTTAACTAAGTCCAATTACAGTTAATTGCTTGTATTATACTAAGCTGTAATTGAAAGGTCCTAGTATTTATTTAACAAAATATGATTGAAGCCAATTGCTAACATATTTGCAATCTTAGCTATTAATCTATATAAAATATGCTTGTATTTAGATTTATTGTTTATTTGTATCAGAATTTTTCAGTTTTTATTATCTAAATTTGGCATATCTGAATATATCAGAACTAATTTGACATATTTGAATTATATTTAGCCAAATTTGGCATATTTGATAAGAAGTAACTTGAAGCACCATATGACAAATTAGATTTCAAATTATTTATATAGGGCTTTTCTTAGTTAATATTAGTTGGCAATAGAAATATAGAATGATTGAAATATTTATTAAAAAATAAAATAATTGCATTTCTAGCTGTATTACTTAGCTTATATTTTGTAACCAAAAGTATTAAATTAGCATAAATTTTATTAAAAAATTTATTATTTTTTTGTCTAAAATCATTATTTTAAATATTTTCAAAAATTTTTTTATTTAAAGAAATATTATTAGCAATATCTTTATACTTATATAAAGTATTTTTAAATTTATTAAGAATATTATTATTAAGATTAACTTCAAAATTAATTAAAGTATTATTATTATTAGCTAACTCAAAGAATATATCTTCTAAATTATCAAGTGTAATATTCTCATTAGAAAAATTAGAAGAACTTGCATTTTTTTTAGAGGATTTTAAAGTATTTTGAAAATTAATATTTTCAAATAAAATTTTTTTAGCAGAAAAACTATTATCAAATTATTTATTTTCAAAATCAAAAGATCATTTTGAGAAGCTTTACTAATATTCAAAAAATTACAAATATTTTTAGAAAATTATTAAGCAATGCAATTATCATTATTAATTATATAAATACACTTAGTTATATGCTTATTTAAACTATTTCTTATAATAAAAATATAGGGGCAAACTGTATATGTAAAGCTTAACATTTTTAAGTTTATAAGAAAATAGAAAATATTTTAAGATTTTAATTATAGTTTTAAAAATTTGCAAATATTTTTAAATATATGTAATATATTGTGAAAAGTTTTAATTTTTTTAAAATCTTGAAATTACTTCTTATATATAAAATAATTCTTTTCTATTAATATACTAAAAGTATTTAATTAGTTCTTTAATTATTTTAATTAAATTTCATTTCTTTAATATTTTATTACTTTTTTAATTAATTTCAAATTTTATTTATTAATTTTTATTATTTTAATTATTGCTTAAATAAATTAATTAACTTTGCATAATATTAATATATATACATATATGTAGAAATATTAAAATTTATTTTATAGATATTAAATAAATATGTTAAATAAGTTTATGTTGATATTTATATTTTTAAAATTATGTAGTAAATTAAAAAAAATTATTATATTTTTAAAAAATATTATTTAAGAAGAACAATTAAATTAAAAATAAAATTTATCAGTTAAATAAATTAAAATTAATCATTATAAATAGTTAATATTAATTTATAGATTACAGATTAATATTTATATAGATAATCATTTAACATTGTTTATATTTTTATTTGATTAAATTGACAAACTTTACAAATATTCAGAACTTATCAAATAGTTTCATATATCTTTACAACAATACAAAATACTTTAATAAACTTTGTCACTTTTAAAAATATTTAGATAATTTATTCTTATTAAAAATTTGAAGCTTCTTTTAACCAACTGTTATTAGCTTTCAACTAACTTTCTTTTTTAAAATATTTTTTATTTTACATTTTTCTTTTATTTTGTTTTTGTTTGCTTTAAATTTTTTTTTTTTTTTTTTTTTTTTTTAATTTCCACTGCTTGATCGCTAGTGGTCCGCAGCTGGCGGCTGTTTTATTAGTTCAAATTTCAA
>CAJVQA010010434.1:0-11390 GCA_910591915.1 Cetraspora pellucida | reverse complement strand
AGACTCCTTAAATAGGTAATATAGAAAAGTTACACGTATAGCCAGTTGTACACTCGTCTAATAGTTCATTATAGATATGTCTATATATAAAACATGTACACGATATAAGTATTAATAAAAAGCTTGGACCAAAGAGGTCATCTTAATACTGAAAAAAAAAAAAAAACAATAACTGAGTAGAATGTTGATTAATTATATGTTTTTTATAACTTTTAATCAGAAGTTGATAGCAATAGAAACATATTGGGCCACAACTTGCAATTACCAGTTAAGCATTAAACAGCTTGTTGTAAACATCTATTTCTACTTTCAACAGTTTTAGAGGTTACTGCATCAGTTGGTATTTTGATTTACATTCACAAAACTGACTAATTAAAGTAATTACTCCTTATGGATGGGAATCAGGTATTAGGTGATAACAGGTACATAAAATTAAGCAACTGGAAGCTTTTTGTGATGTCAAGTTACTGTGAACATTCTTGCTTTGTTTTTCAATTATAAGACAATTTATTCTTTTTTTTTTTTATACCGATATAAATGTAGGCTATATTGGCAAGATCGATCAAGCCCTACAAGACTGATGAACTTAAATTGAGACTATTTATTACTTTTTAAAAAACTTTTTTGTTGAGTTTAACTTTTTAATAAAAAATAATTGGTTTTAAATTATTTATAGTTTATGTAATTTAATAAATTTATGAAATAGATATGCTGAATCGAAATCAATTAATAAAGAATGTAAAGTGTAAAAAGATAAAATGCAAAAGTTTTAATGATTTATTAATATTTTATTATCGTTATGAATGTTGAAGATGTCTAAAGCGAAGTAAATTTTTATAATATATTTTATTGAATTAACTTTAAGGTTAAGTTAGGTTTTAAATAGTTATATATAACCTTTTCAACATTTTTAATTAACCTACCCGAGGTAGGTTTTGACTGATATTTTTATATTTTTTGAGGTTTTCATTTTTATTTCTTGTTTTGCTTCGTTGGTAAGTCACGTGATTATGGAAATCATCGTTTATTACTTGACTAGTATAGCATTGCGAGCGGCTTCGCCGACAATTATATATATATTTTTTTAGCTTTGCGGGGTTTTTTTGGGGTTATTCTATTATATTCTTTTTTTAATTACGCTGCGACGTAATTGGATTTTGATTATATGTATTGTGCTATGATTTGTAATTAAATCTTTCGATTTTATTTGACAGTGACGTACGAGCTTAATTTTTATATGAAGATTAGATTGCTTATTTTAAGCCTTTTTTGGTTTATTTATAGGGCATGTAATAGTGAATTCTATTATTAGAGGGTTTCAAATGAAATTTAAATTTAAATTATCTATAGAGCGAATGTTAGAATTAGGGACGATGATTTTATGCAATTTGCATAAAACCACAGAAACTGCAAAATATAGTCTGAAATGCATAATTAACAAATTCACCACCTAATGCCGCATAAAAGGTGCTGATACGTATTAAAAAGATATTGCATATGTTACATAAATCAATTTTTCTTTTTGGCATCAAGAAATATTTTTCGTTGAAAATTCTTTAAGATTAGGCCAAAACTCTAGAAATTATATGTTCGGCTGGAATTAATATTTGTAACTCGGGCTGGAAATTACGAATTCAGCCATATTTTGGTTTTATCGCATGCATAATTGACCTTTTATTGCCGCATAAAATTATCGTCCCTGGTTAGAATTTATGTTTATTGAAAGTTTTAAAGTATACCGTGAGAATAAATTTATCTTTAAAAATTTCATTGCATGACGCATTATCAGACAATGTAATTTCGCTGAAATTTGGAGTTGATTTGAAAATATAAGCACTGCTAAAATCCACATATACTCTTTAATTACCAATTCTAACCCTGACCCTAAACACTGACTCCACAGGCCCTTGAACAATTATAACAGAAGGTATATTTGCAGGTTTTCTGCGATTTGATTGGACAAAAAAATCTAGCCAATCAGATTGCTTAATTTTGCAAAATTGTATTCTAACTCTACCATAAAAAAATCAAAGTATAATAAACTTACATGTTAATATAGACGGAGGAAGTCATAAAAAAGGAAAAGACGATACTTTAATTCGATAATTTTCCTTACTAATTCCTAGCATCTTGCTATTAGAAATTACAGTCGTAATTGCAATTGCATTTAACATCTATCATTCATATAAAAATGGAAGGAGTAAAAAACAAAAACACCATCACGCCAAGCTCTAAAAAATATTTAAAGACTCAGCTATCATATGGGTTCTTTGCCTTTGAAAATCAAGTTATGAGAAGTAAATTATGTGACTCATGACTTGATTTTCAAGGAAAAACCCCATATAATTCCAATACTTTAAATTTAATGCGAACAGACATCCTCTTTCTGAAGTTACGTTTTGTTATTTATTTCTATTCTGTTATTTTATGTTAATATTATGTACAAAAACCAGAACTTTTAATGCATTATAATCATCAAAATCATCATCCATTTTCTATGTTCCGGACAATAATATCACGTTATCTAATTGATTACACTTCCTAATCATTTAACGTTTAAATTTTTCAGCGCATATTATCATAATGATATCATGAAACAATATTTGTAATATAATTAATATAATTCTAAAGAACCTATCTTCACATTTTTCCCAATATATCTTCATGTCTCAATCTGATCATTTTACTGCAACATCTAATCCTCAGAACCTCGATCAATTCCACTCAAAACTAAAACTTCAGTCCCTTGAGATCATTAACCAAATTTTCCCTCGTAAAATTTTAGAATTAAATAATTTATTACAATATCAAAAAGATGGTTCTGTAACTAACCTCAAAATTTCTTTGGTTCAAAATGATGATATAAAATCTCGTAAACGACGTAGAGAAGAGATAAATGATCACTCTCAAATTGTTGAAGATGTAAAAGACGCTAAAAGTGTTTTGTGTGATGCTATTCATACAAAAAATAGCGATCGTGTTGATAACAACGATAACACAGAATGCGTGAATAATGGAAATGATTATTATCGTATCAAGGAATTACATAAAATTCTTGAAGACGAAGTTGCTTGTTTCGCTGGATATTGTTGCAAATTGAGAGCTTGGGTTACTCTTAAATATCCAAGGTTTGATTATGCTAGATAATTGTTTATCTCTTAAAAATTGTTCTAATCTTCCTTCTCTGGTGATAGAATTGGTACTGAAGAAAATCCAAAAATTTCTGCTCAAGAAGGTATATATATCCTATTTGCATATTATAAACTTATTTTATCACTTAGTATACTTATGGTTACAATATTCAGATATAACTGCCGAATTATCGCGTGTCGAAGACAGTTCGTTTTTATTCTTAGACAGTATTACAAGATATTACGTAGCTCGTACAAAATTATGCAAGTAAGTTTGCAATCATCATACCATTAGCTTACATATCTACTTATCTTTCCTTCGCTAATGTCTTTTTTTAATGGATCTATTCATGAAGGACATATTACAAGTTTCCAACAATCCAAGACAGTTATCATGCGCTTAACCATCTCGATAAGCAACATTTGATTAGTGTTCTTCATCATCTTGAAGACATGTGCAATATTTATGTTATTATTCATGACATGCTACAAAAAAATATGGTTTATCTAGCTTGATAGACTAATTAACATAGTTGCTTTTACAGATGGATAAAAATTTTAAAAGACATTTTTGATTTAAACTATATAATTGTTCTTAGTTCTAAAGAATAAGTACTAATAAAATGAGACTTAATAAAACAAAATAAAAAATATAGTTAGGCTATTTAAAGTAATAGCTTGGTGAAAAAAACAAAAAAACTAACTTTAATTACTATTAGTCAAAATTTGGATAGTATAACATCAGTAAAAATATATAAAATTATTTACATGTTTTATAGGTATATTTTTTTAATTTACTTATCAAAATAATAGTAAAGATTTCTTCACTATCCATACTCTTTCCTGAAATTTTCATTTGAGACACAACATAATGAAAATATATTCATACACTAATTATATATATACATTTTACAAAAGTTTAATAAAATTCGATTACAAGCAGAATTATACATTAGCACAATGTAGACCTCTGTCCAATTTCGTGACTGGCTGTTCCACTTGGCATTTCTCCGTTTCTTCCAGTAATAAATTCCTCATATCTGCATGAGAATGCAAAACACAATTCGTAAACCTCTATTGATAAACTATAATTATGGCTTTATCATCAAATAAACAGAAATTCATACATACATTGAAGCTAATCTTGCGTATTCTTGTGGCGTTATTGAAGGTCGTGTAATTTTCAATGAACCTTGCATATGCTTGTTTGTAATTATCGCCTATAAATAATAATTATTAACTCATTCTCCACATACAATAAATTTAAATTAATGGAAAATAAATACCGATCGCCTATTCTGTTTTTTGTCATTTCCTTCATCTACAGCTTTTTCAGGTGAAAGTACCTTTTTGATGAGTCCAAGCTATTAAATTTTCAAATGAGTTACTGAGTTCAATTACACAACAATTTTCATGTTTATATTTAATATTTACTCTTTCAGTTAGTTGTGATCTCTCAGCAGCCGTCAACGTAGTACTATCTTTTGAACTCGCGCTGAAACAGACAAATTGCATATCTCTGCCATTAGTGCTCGGCGTTTTCTTTTCTAGGAACTTCTCGGAATCTATAGTTTCATGAATTGCTTCAAGATGAGCATTATATAATAATGCTTGTAAATCCGCTCCCGAATATCCTTGACATTTGTTTGCATAGTAACTTAAATCAACATCATCATTTAAATCCAATTTTCGAGCCAATGCTTTCAAGATCTTTTGAAATATGTATGAGAATAATTAATACTTATTTTAATTGATAAATTAATTCAGATATTCAAGAAATCCTACTACCTCAGTTCTTTCTTGTAAAGTAGGCATGTTGCAAAACAACGACTTATCTAAACGTCCCGGTCTCAATAATGCGGGATCAATGAGATCTGGACGACTTTAAATTTTGAATTTATCGTATTAGTTATAATTACTCTGCCAGCACATCTTCTTTATTATCATCTAATATATTATTTATGTGGTATTTACCTTGTAGCAGCAAGAACATATACCCCGTCAAGACCTTCAGCACCGTCCATTTGAGTTAACATTTGATTAACAACTCTGTCCGTAACGCCTGTGCTATCGTGTCCTCTAATTATTATATATATATGTTAACAAATTTTATTAAAACCATATATATATATGTACGTATATGCAATGTGCTAGTTGACCTTTTAGGTGCGATAGAATCAAATTCATCAAAAAATAAGGCACAGGGTTTGGCAGCTTGCGCTCGCTCAAAGAGATCCCTCACCTATGTTAAGCTCATTCAATTAATAATTACGATAACTAAATTCACAGTATTATACATATAAACAATAGAAACTTTTTTACCGATTTTTCACTAGCACCGATATATTTATTTAATAGTTCAGGACCTTTGACACTAATAAAATTGAGTCCGCACTCCTTTGCAACAGCTGATGCCAATAGTGTCTTGCCACAACCAGGAAATCCATATAGGAGGAGTCTGTTCGTAAATGAATGAATATACTAAAAGAAATATGTATACCATGATAATATAATAAAAGATTTCAATTACCCAGATCGCAGCCTAAGAGGACAATTGGCAAAAATAGACGCATATTTTGTAGGCCATTCCAATGTCTCTAATAATACCTTTCGCGTTTCTTCAAGACCTCCTATATCAGTCCAGCTTACATCTGAAGTGTGTAATTTCACGCCACGAAGTGAAAAGGGAATAAACCCTCTCTGAGCTTCTCGAAAATCATCTTGAACTAATAAGAAATCAGCTTCGTCAATATTGTTTTGTAAATTCCTAACTGCACCCTCATGTATCGTTCGCTCTACGAGTGTTTTAAGATCTGCTGCCAAATAACCTTCACATTCACTTGCCACAGAAAGCAAATCAATATTCGATACGCTTTTATTGGCAAGTTCAGGACCACAAGACATTATCGCCTTAAGAATCTATTAATGTTCATAATACACAATTATTTTTAATAAAGTTTCGTAATGTGATAAACATTGATAATAATTCTATAGTTCATTACCTCACATCTTTCTGTTTTCGTTGGTGGATTCAATTGAGCGATTTCACTAAACAAGTGACTTGTAGTTAGAAACGAATGAATAGAAGATTTTTGTTGTGCTGTCGCCAAAATTGTGATACGATGTCTTTTTAGCATCTTTGATGCAATATGGAAAAAACATTCAGCTAACTGTCGAAACCTAAAAGAATCCACATGCTATAAAATAAATTAAAAAAAGAGTAATTTAATATAAAGCGTTTTAACATAATATTTCAGTGATCGCTACATACTTCAACTTCTGCTGGAATTAACCTATCGAGGTCGTCAAACAAAAGTATACTAGGCGCATGCCAGGCTGCATCATCGAAACAGGTTTGCAGCTTTTCTCTTACAGATGATATACGATCCTCTGACAATTCAGTACATTTAATGACACTGCAATCTGTACAAAATGAGCATATTGTCAAATCTATTCCAAGACTTGCCGAAGTTAGTGATAACTTACATGCTAGAGTATTTAGATCTCGCTCTAAATAAGAAGCTACAGTTTTTGCAATAGAAGTTTTTCCAGATCCATGTCCACCACATAATAATAAACCGCCCATGCCTAATAATAATAATAATAATAATAATAATAATAATTAGACTAAATCTTATAAAAATCAAAATATTGATGTGATGAAATTTCAGTACACCTGGAATATGCAAAACATTCCGCAAATCCGCTTTTCCGAGACAATATCGGAGATATTCTTGTAGCCTTTGAGATAGTTTTTCAACGCCAGCTAGTAGAGGAAGATAACCATTATTGTGTCTAAACGAATACATCAATAAGAATTATTATAGCAAAAATCATTCTTTATGTAATATTTCATTTTTCCATTCACTTACTGTTTTAAAAGCTTATGATCAGGATAAGATATATTGTCACCAATTTCTATTTTTACATTATTATTCAAATGATTTTTTGAAACTATTGCATACATTTCTAAAGTATCGTTTTTTCCGTGACGACCATCATTTTGACTAACTGGCTTTCCGCCAAAGAGAACCACAACATTTATATCATTATTTGCTGATGATAAAGATAGTTTCATCCCATTTGTCAAGACAATGTCCGAAGATGCTGATAATTTCTCAATCCATGCTTAATTATTTAAAATTGCAAACATTATTTATTGTAGCTAGAAGGTACAAACAAGAGCGTTGATTATGTTATTTACCATTAACTGAATTAGTTATAGTAGAAACGACGGACCTATCTACAGGTGTTGAACTAATGAAAGATGAATAAGACATTAGAAAATATGCATTAACAAGTTATTATTAGCACTCACAAACCTGGAATTAGAATGAAGTTTTAAAGATGCAGATTGAAAAGGGTGTGATATACATCGAATTATTATGTGAGTTAATGAAGTAGAATGCGAATATGAAGGCACTAAGCTATATAAAGATAAAACGTTAGTCATGATGCGTCACATATAAATTCTTAAAACGGTAATAATATTTATATTTCACAATTCACCGAATTATGTCAAACTTTTGCACATCCAGGGCATCCATTATACTCTCACACAATATGACATGTCCAGGGACCACCCTGTCCTTCACCAGTACTTTAACATATAATGCTGGTAATGAATGATTTTTGCCATCGTTGTCTGATTTATCTTCAGTTTCCTTGTTTTGATGGGATGGTTGTATTTTGGATACACGCACAATTTTAGGATTTGGGAGTCCGATTCGCGTAAAATCAGTCGGATGAATATATACTATACAGAAATCATTGGCGCTTGGTTGCAGCAAATCAGATGAAAGAAACGCCTGAGGCAAAACACGCAAACAATATACACGAGTATTAAAAATGTTGTTTGATGTGATATCTTTAGATTCTGCACTATTTTTTGGTTTTCTTGACTTAGGCGCCACAACAATTTCTGTACTCTCGCTTAATTTAGCACAAGGGCCCTTTGAGTTAATATTTACTAAATAATGAAAGATTTTCATTAAAACGTCATTATTGTGCTTTTCGTAATGTAGAAATATCTTTATAGACAACTAACCGATTTTTATCCGTGTAACATTAGAATTGACCCAAAGCACTATAACCTCATTGGGATATACAACGCGTTGTTGTCTAATAAAAGAGTCTTCTAAATATCTACTATTACGTTCCTTTTAGGATATATTTGATTAAAAAGACGTATGAGAAGCTGTTAACGACGGATACACAACAGAAACAAAACGTTACTATGATTTCCCAATCATCAGAACTAATCGGTTCAACTTCTACGGAATTGGTCTCTGGCAATATATCTTCGAAACTTTTAATGTAAATCTATATAATTATATCTAAAAATATTAGATCATAGAAATGATAAGGTTAAAGTATAAATTAGGCTTCACCTTTTGACCATGGTGTAAACCAATAGCCTCGCCAAATTGTGGGTCTATTTCGATAGTATCGGAATGATCAGCCTTTGAAGGAAGCCCAGACCATCCAACATATGCTTTGCCTTGTACAGCTTTAGCATCATGCCAAGATAATTCTAGAATAACATTTTGTGGCAACTGTCAAAATGTAAATCTAAAGACGTGTCCCCCAGAAATAATAATAGAAATCCAGGCATTTATATGAGTTGAGTACCTGATTTTGTTCAGAAAGATATTGTGTCCATTTAAATGGAAGATTCACGAAACAATTTGATGAAGGGACGAAAGAGACAATAGCATGAAGCTGAGACATTTTGACCAAAAGATAACGATAATAGTGGTCGAATTCTTAGCTGAGTAAATTCGATTTCATTGGTTGATTAGAATAATTTTGATTAGACATTCGATTTTTTCACGTGTGATATTTGCAATTTATGACAAATATTTTTGTTCCCTGGCACCTAGAAAATGTGTACTAGAGACTCCAGATTATGCGATTTGAAACGCATTTTGGTGCGATGTGACAATTTCAGACTGTGCGATATTTATTCGAGGAACCATGTGCATACATATACAGTATTTATTGTTATTGATGTGATAATTATGAATTTAGCCTATAAGAATTTAACGAAAAAATACTACAGTAAAAAATTATTTATTGATTATTCATTGATAGCTCTATTGAAATAAAGTAAATTTAACATAGATAAAGAATTTTCCAAAAGGTTATGTCTTTTATCGCTTAGAATATTTTTATAATTACTAAAACTTCTCTCCACATCGACACCAGAAACAGGTAACCATATGTAAAATAAAGCGATTTTTGAAAGAGAAGGCAAATTATTAGACTTCTCTTTCCAATATTTATCCAAGTTTAAATTTTCACCTAATTCTTCGTCTAGTTTACAATAAATGTTCCATTCATTTAACAAATCGTCAGTTAAAAGCTTAAAATCCTCTATTACCGTATAATGGTCAATATTTTGTCTTGATGCTGAGTAACGAACAAATTTAGGATCAAAGCATTGTACGGTTTTAAAAAGTAATAATGCAGAATGGTTATCGATATGTTTTATAAATTTATCAAATGATAGTTTAAAGGCTTGTGAAAAAATCGACTTGAAAAAGATTAAATTTAAATTCTTTTCTTGAATCTTGTTTAACATATCTGTATTAAATGGATGATTGTCAATGCCTGCTTGTAGAAGTGCGCGAGTATAATTAATTCGTTAAAAAACATAAGATGCCACAGGTTTATTGTGTATCTTAAAAAATTCTAAATCTTGAATAAGTCTAATAAATAAAAATAGCTTATTTAGTAATTATGTATATATTATATATTCAAATAAAATATATTTGATATTTAATACATATACATATTTAATTTATTTTCTTACTGTTGAGCATTCAAAGCAATAAATTCAATAATTATTTCAATTATTGAAATATTTTCATTATTCGATAAAATTTTAGCTAATTTTTTAACTGATTTTGGAGGATCATCAAGCATATTTTCTATAATAAAAAATTGAATTAAATATGAAAAATATAGTTTTATCCAAATCACAAACTTAAACCAGCTATTCTAACAAGTTTTTACAAATAAAGAAGGTATTGTAAATTAAGTTCAACAGATTCTAAAGATAATGAATCAAAAGAATTTGATGAAACAACATTTGAAGAAAGAAATTTTAACCATCTTCTTTTACGACTAGATAAATAAGAAAATGTATCTTTGATATTTGAAGTTATACATGCTAGAAGCTTAAAATTATCAAAATATATTCAACAATCTCCAATTAAACTTAAAATATGGGCAAAACAACAATTATGCTTAAGTTGAGGCATTAAATGAACTAACATATCTGAATAGGCTTTTTTCATATATGCAGTATTATTATTAATAAATAGAATAACTTTAGAAAAAGAAATATTATAAAAATCTAAAACTGATAAAACTAATTGTGAAATTGTAAAATAATTAATACTCTCTAAATATTCAGTTTTTATCAACTTAGTTTGATCTTGAAAACTAAATAAAATATTTACAATATTATGACCACAAGTATCAGTAGTCTTGTTGATTGTAATTAAGATAGGTTGATCAATTAGATTATTTTTTAATTTATCTACTTCATTTTGAAAAATTTGCAGAAGATAATGTTCATATAATTGATTTACACAGACTATTTTATTGCCTATAATTAAAAATTATATGCTATTATACATATTAATTAAATTTTAATATAATAATAAATATTATTATTATATAATAATTAACTTATCTTCGGTGCAATATTCTTTAAAGAACTTCTGCAATTTATTAATTTTTTTCAAGTAGAATATCAGCTTTCACAAATATTTAGTTAATGCCAAATTGATATCTTGTTTCTTTACAATAGTTTGTTCATTTAAAAATAATTATATATTTTTTTTTTTTATATGATGCGGAATTAAGATAGTTATCAATTATGGATTTTTTAGTATGATTTATAACATTTTTACAAGTGACACAAAACATTTGATCATTTGATACATAGAAGTCTTCTATATAATTATTGGAATTAATACGTTCTAAAGCTATTATCTTTGCTTTTTCTATCATTAAAATTGGATAATAAAAATTATAACATTAACATAAAAACGATTTAATTAAATATCTGATATTAATACGATATAACAATTATCATTTAGTAATTATAGGTAATTGTAATATAATTATGATGCATAAATAGTAATTGTGATAATTATTAATAATAACAATTATTTTTTTTTTTTTTTTTGGTATTAAGGTGACCTCTTTGGTCTTTTGACTTTTATTAATCACTTGTCGGCATTGTGG
>CAJVQA010010433.1:0-11390 GCA_910591915.1 Cetraspora pellucida | reverse complement strand
CCATGCTTTTATCTTTATTAAATATTTAATTGAAATTTTATATAAAGTACAATTCTGTTTTTAAAATATTATAAAAAGAATAAAAGCTTGAACTAATTTATTTGTAACCTAAACTAACTAGAATGGCCAAAGTTCATCTAAATTTGAGTATTAATAATTATATATAGAGAATTAGTTTGATATTTAATCTATTAGATATACTAGAAGTTTATTTTTGAATTAATAAAATTAAATGAAAGAGAATGTAATAAAAGTGAAACAGTATTTGAAAGTGTATTATATTTAGAAGTTTGAGTTGTAGATCTTAAGATATAATATGAAATTCAGATTTTATAATAGATTTGTTAGTTAAGATGAAGCAAGAACTTGATAACAAGTGTTATAACTACTTTTTTAGATGACAGACTTGTAATGATGTTAATAAATTTATTTGATATTAGACCTGTTAGAGTTAAAAAGATTGAGAGTAAATCTGATATACTGTGAATAGTCATACTATATAACAGCTTGATTTAGTTATGTAAATTGGTTATAATATTTGAAATAATATCAAGTATTTTAGTATTTAAAGTATGTTGTAATGAAATGTCTATAAGACTATATAGCAATTGATTAGATAAACAGATTGTTCAGTGAAGATAAAAATTGATTTAATGACATTAGTAACAGATAGGTGAGTATAAGTGATATTATTTGTGTAAAATATATAGAATAAGAAGATCATCTAGTAGAATTTTAATTTTAAAGAATTTGAGAGTAGAGAACTGAAAGCTATATGAAAAGTTTGAGATTTTTTGATTGTTGTTGATATATATTCATATAGCTTGTCAATTAACTTGGTTAAGGATTTTGTATCATTTTTAAAAACAATTTTGTATAATTTATAATGCATAATATGTATATAATATATTATACAGATACTGTAATGAATAGATAATTTTAAAGAAAAGTTTTCAAAATTTAAAGTATATGTAAGGTTATAAATATTATAGAATATAAAGGTAAGATATAACAAATTATTATGGCTATATGCAAGTTGGTTTACAAGATTATTGTACTGATTGTTTTGATAAGCAATAATTTTGTAAAAAATAATATAGATATTATATGATTTGACAAAATTAATAAGTGTATTTTATAATGAAAAGTATAATATATATGTATAAGATAAATTATAAGTTGAGTTTAAAAGACTATGATATTTAGAGATTACAGACTGTAAGTTAGTATATATATGTATAGTACAATTTTTAGAAACAGTAATGAGAACTAATAAGATACCAGTGAGTTTAGTTTTAAATGAATAAGACCAGTATCTTATTTGGACTTGAAAGATATGCAGTATATTATTGTTTAAAATTTGAATCCATCTGATGTCTATAGAGCATTATAAGATATTTAGATTAATAACAGAGTCATCTGTATAAAAAATAAAGTTCTGATAATTGTACATTGTAGTTAGCAATTTGTTGAAGGTTGTCTGTTAAAATATTGTGTTCAAATATAGTTAAAATTAAGTATATTGTAATGTTAATATTAGGAAATTTAGGAATTTGAATAGGATATTGAATTGCAATAAAGTATATAAAATTAAGGTGATTGGTATTGAAGTTAAAAGTTTTGTTGTATATATTAACTTGACCAAAAAATTTAGAAAAAAGATTGATAAGAATATTAATTGTATATTTGTTGACAATTGTATAAGAGTTGAGAGAGCAATCTGATCATATTTATGATTGAATAGATAAAAGTGAATATAGATAAATAAATTGTTGTTCTATATAATATTGTTAGTGAATAATAAAGATAGTTTCTGAAGAAGAAAACTGTTTTTTAACTTGTCAAAAATGATTTAATTATCAAGTACTGTAATAAGTCATAGTTTTTTTATAAAGAAAAATATTCAGTTGAATAACTATAATAGTTTTTATTAGGTAAATATAAATATTAATAAAGAGTGTGATTATATGAATGATTTGTAGTTTGGTCTTCTAAATAATTAAACCAAAATGATTGTTTGTCTTTAGAAATTTTGGTCATACATGTAGATATATGTTTTCAATCTAAAAAATATAAGTTGTCAAATGTAGTTAGTTGATCTAACTAAAGAATATAATGATATCTAAGTTGTTTTTTGAAAGTTAAATATTTTGGATGTGATGAGAGTAGTGATTCAAGTAAAATGGGTCCTTCTTGAACAGTGTATAGGATATTGTATAATGAGTTAGATGCAAATATAATATTAATTAAGACATATTATTTTTTTTTTTTTGATATTAAGGTGAGGCCTTGCTCATATCTTTATTAATAATTTTAACTGTATATTTTAGTACAGAAGTACTAAAATAAACTAAGGTTGTTTGTAACAAAATAAAAATTACATGCAAGAATGAGAGCTTAGACTAGTTTATCTGCGACCTAAACTGAATTAAGACATATTATTAAATTACTATATAGACAAAAATACTTATTAAACTTAATAAAATATTCTAAATCCTAAGAATACTGTTTTCTGTAATTATATCTATATGTCTTATTTATATGTTTTATTTGGTTTTGTTTTTTCTATTTCCTAATTTAACTATATCAAATAGTACTTTGTTTCCTATATTTCTTATTTTTTTGTTATTATATTGCTTCTAAATTAATTCTATTCGAGTATGTCTAATCTTTACGATTTTTTATCTTTGATATATCTGTTATTGATTTCTTTAAGGTGTTCTGATAATAATTTAGAATTTATAATAAATCTATATCTCAAGTCAGATTTGCTGCTACTATTGGTCTTTTGACCAATTTATATCTCAAGTTAAATCTGCTATTACTATTTTTACAGATATCTTAGATCTTAATGTTATATAATAACTTAGTACTATATTTAATTTTTAACAAAGTGCTCCCTTCTATAATAGAAACTAAGACTTGTTGTACTTATAAACATAACAATTTTGGTTATATTTAAAGAGTTTCTTCAATCTTAGTAATACTATATTATTATATATTACAAGTTTTCAGTTTATTCAATAATATCTATAAGACAATTCTAATTATGTTTAGGAAGTTATATTGATTCCAATGATATTATATTACCTTCAGATCTTATCTTATATTCACAGGTCAAATAAATAAATAAAGGATGAATAATAAGTAAATAACAGAAAAAAAATCTGCCATTATTCTACTCTATATCTGCCAAATAATGGCAGCATAACAGCAGAATAATAATAAAATAACAGAAGGTTTATCAATATAAGTAACATAATAGTAATATAATAGTAAAATAATAGAACTGTTTTATTATTTTATTTTTAGTTACAAAGATTAAAAGTAAAATAATAGAACTGTTCTATTATTTTGCTATTATGTTATTATTATATTACTTATATTAACAAACCTTCTGTTATTTTACTATTATTCTGCTATTATGTTGCTGTTATACTACCATTATTTGATGGATATAAGATAGAATAATAACAGTTTTTTTTTTATTATTTACCTATTATTTACCTTTTATTTATTCATTTGATCTGTGATTGGTTGATTGATCCTAATTTTGTTTGTCATAGACTTTTATATAGATATGATCAGATTCTAATTTAGTATCTTTATATTGTATAAGAAAATTATATATTATTTTTCAAGATTTTTTATTCTATATTTAGATTATTCAATTATGCCAAAGATGTTTTTAATTTTTAATTAAACCAATCCTTTATTACAGGCCATCTTTATGTTTATTGTTTCTCTTATCATTCCAGTCTTAGTTATTTTTAAACTACTTTTTTAATCAAATTCTTTTCTTAAATTTCAATTAGGACTTATTCATAAAATCTGCTAATTATTCTTTCAAGTAAGTACCTTACAAATTAGATACAAGAATGTTAATACTGCCTATATTAGAAAATATAAGAATATTGATGCTATCTTAGCCTAAAGAACTTATATATACAATCTTTCTATAATTATAACTTTTTGTAATAACTGCTTGTTATACATAATGCCTGCACTTCATGATTGGGTCTTCTTCTAAAAATTCTTTTATTCAAATTTGTATTTGCACTTGGACTTTCTTACAAGGCTTTACATCTAATTAATGACTTTAATAAGTTACAAAGACAAAATTGCCTTTAGCCTAACCCGAACTATTGACTTTGTTTGTAAAGGGTTTAGAAACTTACCTGCTAAGCTATAGGACCCAAACCCAAAATATATGTTAAAAAAATTTTGATTATAAATATATTTATAAAGAGCTTTATAGCAAAAGGTGGTGATGGGCCAAAAAAAAAATTTTTTTGTAAACCTTTATTTTTGCAAAATTAGATCATTTAGAACACTATTAAAAACTACAGAAAAATTTTTTTTGGCCCATCACCTTTTGCTGTAAAGCCCCCTTATATAGAAAACTAAAAATAGTCTTTATTTGTAATGAATTCAAATAATTTGCTATATACTAAATTACCAGAACCTAATAGATATTTAAAAGCCAATATACAGTATAATGAATTCTAAATTATAATAAAGTAAAAACAAGACCATCAAAAAATTTTTTTAATTTTATTGTAATAGTAATATTTATACTAAAATTCCTCTTTTAATATTTCTGTATAAAATACTCTGAAATTAATTTAAGTTCTAAACTGATTATTGTAAATACAACACATACCGTATACGTATATACAGTATTTAAAAATTCTTTTTTACAATATATATACACGAATATTTTTTATTGACTTCGGCCTTTGAGTCAGTGTACTACAGTATAAATTATAACACTTATTTAAGGCGATTTCATCTGCTAATTTGGTAATTTTTTTAAAGAAGCCGATTATACGTATTGAATTCTTACGTTAAGATTATGTTTTATTGGTATTACATGAATTGTTATTGGCTTCAATTGTTTTTTATCAACATACATTGAAAGCCCTTTGCTATTACGAAAAGTACACGAATTACTTGCTTTACTATGGAACAATATCAGGATTATCGTCATAATTCATTAATTTAAGTGGAGAAAACGGTTTAAGGCCATTTTTCCATGAGTCCGAATCACCAGTTCCGGGTGACTCTGTTCGTGAAATGGGACTATCAGATTTCCATCTTATCGGGGTGGTGAAACCCTCTATATCATCATTATTATTTAGCTCATCATCTTGTTTGTTAAATAGTGCAGCCCAATATTTGACATTCTTTTCATCAGGAAGTAATACACCATTATTACCCATATCTTCTTTATCTTCAGCTCCACCATCATATAAAGGGTTAAGAAAATCACTTTTATTGGAATTGAAATAATCCCAAACAGAATAAGTATCAGTAGTGACTTTATAATCCATTCTTTCCTTTTCCGAATTGCATAAAAATGTCCCGAATTGACATGAATAACAATGATAATGCAATTCTATCAAAAATTTTTCATTAAATTCAAATCTTGTAGGAAATTGTGATAAGATTTGAAATACACAGTCCAAAAATTGTTGAAACACAGGAGAAATTTCTCGAACATGAGATTGATTATAAAACTTGCTTTGTACTGTATTGAAAGCTGTGTTTGCTGCATTTGCATTAACACTATTAATGAAATACTTTTCATCAGAAAGATGACCAGAACGATCTGAGAATTTATGACCAAAGGATACCCATTCTTTTTCTACAAGAACTTGAAATCCTCTGAAAGTACGATAGTATGGATCCAAGCAAAGTATAGAGATTGATGTTAATTGTGTCGTACGATCCCAACCATCTGAACAATGAATAAGTACATGAGAACTAGCAATATGTACATTTTTGATGATAATTAGACAAGACTCTAATAAAGTAGAAATGTGCTTAAGCCAATTGGATTTATCTAGATTTTGCTTTTTAATTGGTAAACATTGAGCTTCTGCAGTTTGAATCACTATGAATTTCAGTTTATCAAGTTTATTAGAAAAATTCTATAAATAAATAAATAAATAAATATAGATATATTTAACATATATACATACCTTCTAACATTTTCCCTAAGCTTTCTCTCATTACATGGATATTATCAATGCCCATAAATTTTTTTTCACAATTTTTATAATGTTCCATATTTTCTGATCCAGCACCCAATGCAGCGTTGGCTATAGCGTTAGCTGTAGGTCGGGCATCAACGATTAAATTTGTCTGCGTTGAACCATATACTGATAGTAGTCCAGGAGGTAAACTAGGAACATTAGTCCGAAAAATAGCCTCGATAAGTTTTTCATCTTGTATTGAACGATTTTTTTTGAGTCCAACCATTGGTTGACTAGAACGAGTTATGGATGCCTAGTGAGATGAAAGAGTTCGTTGGAACTTATTACCATTATAAAAAATTAATTAAAGAAATATTTTTTTAATAATAACCTTATTATGCCAATGTAAATAACTTAAAACTGGTAACCGATTTTTACTTCTGAATTTTGAAGCATGGTGTAGAACAGTATCGCTAATTTTTGCAGGTACTACTAAAGTATGTGGATACGTTTCGCAAAACTATGATTATGGAATTAATGATATCAGAAAAATTACAAAATTGTAATAAACTAAAATGAATTAGAATTCATCGTACAGTATATTCTCGATTCACGGTCGAAAATCTCCAAGAAAAAGCCGTTATACCAACACCCATTCTACCATATTCTTGATATACGTCGTAAACAGACCAACCATCCGAAGAAGAAAATTCTTTTTCAGGTATATAATCGAAAGCATAGACCTGACTAATGGAATCTTTTCAAATAAGTAAATTAAATTGAAGTATATCGTGAAAAATCCATTAAAATGACAAAAAAAAAGGATTAAAATCATATACCGATACATGTTAATTTTTGTATTGTGTCAAAAACATCAATCGAGTCTTGTTCGAATTGTATGAAGAATGGATAAGTTTTAAAGTCGCGACACCGAATGATTAAAGGCCATAACTTAGTGTCCGCAGTGGATGAACGACGCTCGACAGTATGGATAATTGGATATGGGATCTAAATTTCAATTATTTATATGTCAATTTCTTCACTACTTGACAAATGCGGATGGTCTTAATGGTGATCTTTATAGAAATAATTCTAGAATGATATTGATCCCGAAATATATTATAGCTTATAGAGAAAGCATACCCATATTTCGTCTTTTTGATATGGCTGTCTAAAAATCATTTGGTGCGTCGTCAAATGGAGGGTACCAATTGTAGTAACTTGTCCTTTTTCAAGAGTAACATTTTCAACCTAATAAAAGATATGACTGTTTAAATTAAAATTCGTAATAGAAATGTTTCGATTGTCTTTCTCAAAACCGAACCTTTGTGATCTTTAAAAAATCCATGTTCCCATTATTAGAGTTAGAAGTTGTAGATAATGGTGTTTTGTATCGGCCAATCGCCTTACGGACTAACTTTTTAAGTTTAAAGTGCTTCAATTTGACAGTATTTTTGGGTTCAAACAAGTATAAATGTAAATATATGATTTAAACAAGTTGATGTCGATATCGATACAATATTTTAGACAAAGAGCGTAGGTGATTACTGTCCAATTATATTGTGCATATATGGTATTTTGACAATATACGTATAATAATTTTTAATTAATCACAGAGACAGCTAATTAATCAAATCTTTATACATATTTAGTAAAAAACTATTTTTACATATAAATTGAATACGTATATACTGTACGTACGTATTTTAACTAAAGTGCACGAAAACCATATAAATTTTATATGATCGAAATCATCTGGTTTTCTCTTGGCTTCCTTTTTTTATATTCCAAAAAAATTTACGTACTTAGAGCACGAATATGTTGAACCCAGAAACAGAATGCATAATTTAAAAAGTATTATAGAAGAACTATAGTTTTGTGAACTTGAACACTTATATGCTTACAAAGCCAGTACAGATGTTCTCTACAACCCTAACTATAATCTGTAGACCTGAATTAGACATTATACTGAGTTAACCAGAAGTGTTGGATCTTAGTATAAAATGAATCAAACTTATATCTTCTGTCTTGTCAAAGTCTATTTGCAAGAAACAGACCTTACTATTATCAAAGCATTGGAATCTCAAATGAATAATCTAATCAATTGACCATAGACCTATAAAGAAATAGATCTTATTCTACGAATTAAACAAGCTATCCTTGAAGAAGAAGAAGAGCAACTCCTTCAACAAACCTTGGTTGAGTCTTTTAATATTAATCATCTGAAATTTGATCATCAGCTTACTATTATTAACCTTTGTCAACAGTTTAGTACTTCTGTTGACCTTTGCAAAAAATGCTTATATGTTAAACATCAAGATGAATTAGACATTTATCAAGGATATTACTAGAACTATGCTCTTTTCCTAGTTCTTATTTATGAATCTTTTATATTAGAACTAGCAGACTCTCTATCTAGCTTTACCAATACAATCTTACTAGAACCAGATTCTTTACAACCACAAGTTGTACAACTATAACAACAAGTTGAAACTCAGAACCAACTTATTTTATAGCTTTAACAAAAGATAGAAAAGTTAGAAAGATTCACCCAGACCCTCTTACAAATATTTCAATAGAATGCCCAGACCACTCAATAATGATATACTTTTCTTGCTCAGAAATAGAAAAAGTCAAATTTTTAGATTATTCTAGGTAGGATAAAAAACTACCTGTTGAACCAGACAATATACATCAAGTTTTTACAATTGACACTATGATCCCTTATGAAAAATATAGTATTAGTTCAGAACTATCTAAATTGAACATTGGACCCCTAGATGCTAAACAAGAAAAACAATTTAGTCAGCTGATAATGAAGTTCTCAGATCTTTTTGTACAAGATACAACAGAATTAGAATGCACTAATCTTGTAATTCACCAAATCTATATAGAAGAAAGACCTTCAATTTAATTTTGACCTTACTCTTCTTCTTCTACAGAACAGATATTTATTAAAGAAGAAATTCAACAAATGCTTAATAGTAGACTTATATGATCCTTCTTTAGCTTCTGAATCTCACCAGTTGTATAGTTCGAAAGAAGAATAGCAAATTATGATTTTGTGTTGACTATTATAAACTTAATAATATTACCAAGAAAGATGCCTATCCTTTACCTTACATTAATAAAATGCTTAATACTCTAAAAGGATTCAAGTGGTTCTCTACACTTGATCTTGCAAGTGAATATTAGCAAGTTGCTATGCACTTTACAGATAGAGAGAAAACTGGTTTTGTAACTTGATATGGTATTTTCAAGTTTAATGTAATGCTCTTTGGACTATGTAATGCACCTGCAACCTTTCAATAATTAATGGATAGAATATATTAAGACATTGCATGGAAATTTATAGTCATCTATTTTAATAATACTATAGTATATTTCAAACCTTTCAATAAACATTTAAAACATTTATAACAAACTTTTATTAGAATCAGAGAAGCTAGTTTATGATTAAATTTAGAAAAGTATAACTTTTAAATACAAAGTCTACTATTCTTAGGACATATAGTTACCTTAATCGGAATAGCACCTGACTCTTAAAAAATAGAAGCTATTCAAAAGATCCAACCACCTAATAATATAACCCAATTATGTTCATTCTTAGGACTAGTAGGTTATTATTAACAGTTCATCTATAATTTCTCTAAAGTAGCATAGCCTTTAAATTAGCTATTATGCAAAGAAACTCCTTATATATAGGATGAATCACAACAGAAAGTTTTTAAAGAATTAAAACAAAGACTGACTACAGCCTTTATATTAAAGTATTCTGACTTCGATAGATTATTTATTTTAGCTACCAATGCCTTTTATCATGGATTTAAAACTACTCTTAGTTAATTAGATAGAAACAGAAAAGACTATGCTAGTAAAAGTTTAACTAAAGGAGAAGTTAACTATAATGCTACTGAACTTAAATATGCTGCAGTTGTATAGGCTATTGAACATTTTTATAAATATCTTGAAACAGTCAAATTTATCCTAATTACTGACCACTTTGCTCTTAAGTAGTTACAATTCATTAAACCTAAAAGATGTCTAGAAAGATGTATTCTAAAACTCCAGCCCTATAACTTTGAAATTATTCATAAACCAGGAAGAGTTCACTCTAATGTAGATGTCTTATCTCGACTACAGACACAAACCTTATACCAAAATCCTTCCTCATGAATTTGGATCTCTATTATAATTTATATAATTATATAGAATCAGACAAATTATCTAACTCTCTATCTCAAGAACAAATAAAACAAATACAACATTATGCTAGACATTTTATTCTAAGAAAGAACTGTTATATAAAAAAAACAAAAAGAACTCTTAGTATCCTCTTTGTGTTATTAAATGGACTGAAGTAGAATCTGTTTTGTATATAATGCATAAATATCTTACTACAAGACACTTAGGAACAAATGTTATGTATTATAAAATAGCTGAATGATATTATTGAGACCAAATGTATTGAGACATACAAGAATATGTTAGAACATATGAGGAATGCCAAAAGAGACTAAAAGGCAAATGAACTGAACCTCTTCATTCTATTCAAATAGGATGAGCTTTCGAACAAATTAGTATTGACTTAGTAGGACCACTACCAACTACTAAATAAAATAATTAATATATTATTGTTGCTACTAACTATTTAACAAGATAGCTAGAAGCCCATGCTGTACCTGATGCTGAAGTCAATATCTTAGCTCAGTTTATTTTTAAAGAAATTATTTGTTAACATGAAACACCAAAGATTATTCTCTCTAATCAAGAAAGAAATTTTATTAATGAAACTGTTCACATTTTATATAAAAAGTTTCTTATTAAATATAAGTTCTCTTCATCATACTACTTACAGACAAATGAAATGATTGAACATCTTAATCAAACCTTTTGTGAATCACTTGCCAAAGTAAAAGGAAATAATGACTGAGACTTACATATACCTGCTGTACTTCTTGCTTATCAAACAAAGAAGCATACTATAACTGGATATGCTCCTTTTCAGCTTGTATATGAATGATAAGCTGTTCTTCTAATTGAAGCCTTATTATCTGTTAAACCTTATGAAGAAACAGAATATGACTTACAAGATAGCATATTATACTGAGTATTTAAGCTTATCGACAAGCTACCTGAATTGCAGAATGATGCAAAAGAAAAGACCAATGAATTGCAACTGAAACAAAAAGAATACTTTGATGTCAAAATCCATCATGAAATTTTTGAAATTGGTAACAAAGTATAGATAATTAGAAAGAATATAGAACATTCTCAATTAGCTAAATTCGAAGATACAAGAACTGAACCCTTTATTATTCAAGAAAAATTGAACAATAGTGTCTATAAACTTTGTAATGACAAAGAAAAAACATTGCAAAAGTATTATAACAGTGATCATCTTGCTAAATA
>CAJVQA010010432.1:0-11391 GCA_910591915.1 Cetraspora pellucida | reverse complement strand
AGTATAGTTTAAAATAACAGTTATTAGATTTAATATTATTAATAAGCTTTTTAATTTATTTTATAAAATATAATATAGGAGTATGGTGACTTAGTGAAGTGGATAGGTTGTTAACCTTCAAGTGGCAGGTCTAAGGTTCAATTCTTATAAATAATTAATTTTGAAAATTATATCTATGTTACAGTAACTGTCTCTTGTTTATTGATTGAGTTTATGCATTTGTAATCTTAGATACATCAGGTAGGGTCCACCTAATTTTGGAAGCTCAGGGCATTTATGTAAAGTGTAATGTTACATGTATATAAAGGAATATAAAAACCAGTATTATAGAAGGCTTTGGTGCAAACACATAATAAGACCACCAGATATAGAAAACTAAAAAACCAAAAAGACAGAAGCCTACTTGAAAATCCTGAATAAAGAGGTAGCAAAACTTTTGATAATGTTGTTGGACCAATAGAAACCCATGAAACACCTTCATAGAAATTGTCAGATGAACTGAATAACAAGATGTATAGAGAAACACATGACCAACCAGACCACCAGAATTGCCAGAGAAAAAGGATACATAAGTATATCATATTGGGTTATTTAGATTTGAAGTTTGGAAAAGTCTGTCAGTTTTGAGTTGCAGCTAGTAGAGAAAGATGAAGAAGATGTTAAAAAAATAAGTACTAGGATTTGGGTGAACTTTACAAAGCTAATAGCAGTTTAATGAATAACTTTGACTGCAAGTGTTGGTTTTGGCTATAGTAAAAAATTCAGATTAGCAGTAGATAGGAAATATATAGCTTGCTCAAATAGGTTTACCTCAAGGATAAAATTGTCTTAAGGTTGAAGTGAAAAAATTTAGATCAAGTGATCTAATAAAATTAATACTAGAATCAGATCAGAGAGTTTAAATAAAACATCTAAGCAGAAGTGTTAGATATAGCAATTGGTAAGGAACTCTCAGGCAGACTTCTTAAATAGGTAATATAAAAAAGTTACACATATAGCCAGTTGTACACTTGTCTAAAAGTTTAATATAGATCTATTTGTATGAACATGTATCTGTATAAGTATTAATAAAAAGTCAAAAAACCAAAGAGGTTACCTTAATACTGAAAAAAAATATATATATAATATATTAGAAGTAATAATACAATCTATAATTATAAAGTTGTCAACTTGAATTTATTTTATCTTTATAAGATACCAAGATCAATAACAGAACTATTAATATAAAATAAAATAAAAAATAGATTATAATTAGAATTAGTAATAGTTTGAAGATTATCAAAGAGTTAATATAATTAAAAAATAAGAAATAGTTATTGTAAGTTAATTGTTAATAAAGAATAAAATAAAATATATAAAAAGTATTAAAAAAGTACAAAATATATAATATTAAAAAAATTAATATAAAAATTAAAGATTTGTTAAAATTAATACAACAAAGTAGTTTAGTAGCCAGATTAGCAAAAATAAAGATAATATATTTTTTAGCAATTATGTCAGAGTTAAAATAGTATCCAAAGTATAATATAATAATAATAAATAAATAAAATAAAGATTAAAAAACTAAAACTAAAATAAATAGTACCAATAGATAATAAAAGTAAGACCAATAAAAGTATTATACTTTTTAGCTTTGATAATAATTATTTGATCATTAAGAATAATAAATAACTAAGTTTTAATATTGAAAATAAAGTAACTAATAGTATAACAAAAATAGTTTGCAGAAAATAGGTTTAAATAGTTTATTAATAAAAATAGCTTGTAGTAATATTTTCAAAAATAATAAACTATTAAGATATAACATCTTTAAGAGTAGGAAGTACTATATTAAAATTATATATAAACTTAATTGTAAATTTTTTTTATATTTAATTTTATAAAAATTTATACTAAGTAAGCTAATATTAATTTATAAAAAAAGTTTGTAAAACAGATCTTTTTGATTTTTTTTTTTAACTTTGGCAGTTTTGCCAATACTCTTTATTAAGATCCTATACCTTTATACAAAACATTTTTAAACTTAATATACTGAGTTAACATCTGCAATTACTTCTATGAACACTTACAAGCAATCTGCCTGCACTGATATCTAAATTTCTAAGAAAAAAGAGAATCCAGAAGAATATCTAACTACTGCTCTACAATAGAATATTACCAATCTGATAACATCTTGTAAAAAAGTGAAAAAAACAAAAAAAAACTTTTATAAAAAAGAACAGAAAAAAAAACACAGGTGTAAAGGTAAACAATAAAAAAATACAATGCAAAAAATAAAAAAGAAAAGATGAAAGATGAAAAAAGAAATAATATATATGACTCTTACTATATAACTATCAAATGGTTACAAGTATGAGCCTGTGTTAGGCTTTTAAAAATTATAAACTATATTAAATAAAATTACTCTACTATTTTTCTATTTACTTAGAATATTTAACAAAAAACTATATAGAATAAAACTTCAACTTGAATGTAAAGAGTCAGTATAGGTTACTGATTAGTCTAGAAGTAGTATTTTACAAGGTTTTAGCAGTTCAAGGCACATGTATATAGGGTTTGAGGCACAGAAGCATAGGCATATCCTGAAAGACATGCCTTTAGAGCATGCTTATGAGTATGCCAAAAAGCAAAAGTCATGCCAAGTTACATAATATAAGTGATCAAAACTATTAGCCAAAATTTAAATAATAATTCAGTAAAATAAAAACTTTTAAAAATGCTTATTACTATTTGCATTTCATATAACTTTTAAAATAATATGCAAAAACATATGAAATATAATATAATTAATTCTGTTTTTAAACTATTAATTAAAATTAATGTACTGATTTAATTACATAACTTGTTTATATAATATATGAATTATTTAATGTGCTATATTAGCATCTAAAATAATTTTTAGTTTAACAATGAAAGTAAAATATAAGATTAAAAAATATAAATTTTTTTTTGAACTAATGCTATTAAAATATAAGATTTTATTATATTTTTTTATTATAATTAAAATATTACAATAATTTTATTAAATTTGATTATACTATTATTAATATAACTATTATTGCACTTTGCAAAAAAGTATAACTTCACAATTTTTATAACAATGATAATAAGGAATTTTGAAGATTCTAAATAGTCTATTAATTATATATTTAATTAGTAATATTTTTATCTATTTTGAAATCTGTAAAATTAACTTAGAATTGAAAAATCATTCAATTTCTTAGGATTTTATATGTTACTATAATCTGTGAAAGCTATATTTTTTTGCAAAGTACAATAATACTACATGATATTCTTTGATCATAGCAAATCACAAAATTTATATATTTCTAATAATATGCAATGCCTATATATCATATTTAACAATTAAATTAACTAAATCTATAAAATTATCTAAAAAGCATTTATAAAATCATTTTTGTCTTATAAATACAAATATTCTGGAATATAAAATTTATCAAATATTATATCATATTAATATTGTTAGTTTACAAAAAATATATATATATAAAATTGAAAAATTATGCTTTAATGCAAATATTAATCAAATTATTCCACATATTGATATCAAAATTCGAAATGCTAATAATAATATTAAAATATAATAGTTTAGTTAACTTATTTATTTATCTGTATAGTATAGAGCTAAATTGTACATTTCTCTTATAGTTATATAAACATTTAAGCTATCTTATTAGTATATTTAATTATTACTATAAAATGCAAAATAATATTAAAAAAATATTGATCAAAAAGTCTCAAAATAATATGCACTTTACAGAAGTAGTAAAGTACCTAGAGATGTTAATTAGTTCTTTAAGACTGAGTTCTGATTAGTTCTTTTAGAAACAGTTAGAACTCAGTTCTTAAATTATATAAAAATATAATAAATCTATAGAATTTAGATTTTGGTTCAAATTAATTAAACAATATAAAATAAATTGATTAGATAAACTTATTCAGAGGATTTAATTAAAAATATAATACTTGTTTAAATTCCTTTAAAAATCATATATTTTTATATAATTTAAGAATCTAAGTCTAGAACAGTCTTAGGATAGATTAGACTAAACTTATAACTTAACATTCCTAGAAGTATCTCAAAATAATAAACCTAATACACAAGTAGCATTATCTTGCATAATATGAAAAGCTATATAATAATAAGAAATTCAAATTAATTCAAAAATAACAAAGTAATAAGAATTTTTATATATATATCTTTTTTTTTATAAATAAATTATAGAATCTTCTAAGAACTTTACTATTATATTTTCTAGTTAAGACTATCGATAAACTGAATTTTGACATTCTATTGACAAAAAAGCAGAAAATAAATATACTACTAAGTATAAATATTGCCTATTAGAACTTGAAGACAAGCCTAATAAGCTTTACCAATACATCTTCAAGTGTAATAGCTAGTCAGTTTCTTAAAAAACTAACTATCTTAAAGAAGCTTTTAAGCAAATAATTTTAGAATATAAGAGAATTAAACATAGCTAAAATGTAACTCTAAGTGAAGATGATCAAGAAGGACTTCTTTTATTTATATCAACTATACAATCTACTAAACAAGAAAGTATTATAAATTGGTGCATTAAGCCTATATCTTATATTTAATTTGAAAAACTCTTAAAAATTTTTAAATACTATTATCTATAACAATATTTTCTTTATCTTTGTTAAATATTTTTATTTTTAAGACTTTTTTTAAAAGTTAGCTTCAAATTATCAACTTTCTTCTAGTAATATACTATGGAGATATATCTTGACAAAAAAGTTTTCTAATTGCTTTTAAAAAAACTAACCAAAATGTTAACTTTTACTAATGCTACAATCTGTCTAGATAGCTGAACTGATGTATTTGAAAATTCCATCTATAGATTTATAATTCTAAAAAAACATTAGAAACATATTATTAATATTATTGACTTATCTGCAGAATGATATAAATTAAAGACTAAACTATAGATATTCTTACTAGAAATAGATTTCAGATATCATACACTATTGTTTGCATTACTAACAATCTTTCTGTTATAGTATTAATAAAAAATCTTTTTAAGATATAGTATAAATGTGAGCTAAAATAAATTAAAATAAAATAAAATAAATAATTATTAAATAAATGCACTAAACTTAATATAAGCTGAATTAGCAGCTTAACTCTTTATTTCTTATTCTACCTGCCAATTATCAAATTTATATCTACCTAGACAGCTTATCTATTATCCAAATGCTTACAAACTTATTACTCTACTACTATAACTCACAAACTAAACAAAATAATTGGAATATTATACATATGCTAAACTACTTAATCAAACTTAAAAATATTAATTAAACTATACACAAAGTCAAATCATATTTAAAAAATACTTTATACAATATAACTGATTTACTAGTTAAACAAGATGCCAACAAAACTAAACTAAAATTCAATCTTGATCACTTCTATCTATCTATTTTCTTCTCTTAGAAAGGAATTTCAATTATATACAAACTATATAAATTTGCAAGAACCTAATCTTAATTCAAACATTTAACAAACTTCTTTAACTTAAACTATTACAGAACCTTCCAACTATAAACATTCTATTATTAACAGAAATTATTAATTCTTAAAACTTTAATTTTAAACTATATTCTATTAAAAACAAAATACTTCTTAACAATTTACCAACAATGTCAAATCTAAATATTTAGCATCTTCTTTTTTATTTAACTTCAAATTGCTCATATTGTAATTAATATAAAAATATTGAACATTTATTTCAATGCTCACATCACTTCTACAATCCATAAAACACTCTTACTAATAAAATCTCAAATGCTTTAAATTATTTAAATATCACAGAAACTACACTCAATATAATAATATAAATTCTTATTATACAAAACACTTTTCTTAATATATATATATAATACAATACTTTTATTTATTTAGAGTACAATAACTCTTAACTAATACAATCAACTTCAGCTTATTTTGAAAAAACTAACTAACAATTTCTTTATCTCCTTATCTAACTCATTACTTATCTAGTTCAATACTACTATTTGGCAAACTTATAATACTAAACAATATAAATAAGAATTATTATAAGAAATTACAACCTTTACTAAAAGAAAAAACAATATTAAATTACCTACTTCTCAACCTTCAAACTTAAACAATATTACTTTTACTTTAAATACTAATATAGATCTCTTTATTTTTAAAACTCTCTCTCAAAACTTCACTATACATATCTGCTTTTACTAATTAAAATAATCTTAAAGGTTTTTTTTACCCTTTCTGTAGTTAAGTTCATGTTAATTAACTTAACTAATAATAGAAAACTAAAGAATAATATTATATTAGATATCATAATATAACAACAATAGTGTAGCTTAAAAATAATATTTTAGTTATACATCTATATCCAATTGATATATTCATGTATTCTTATTTTCTTACTTGATATTATATAAATAAAAAAATAAAATAAAAAAAAATAAAAAAAAATATTAAATAAAAAAAAAAACTAAAAACTAAATAGTATTTTATAATAAACTTTTAATTATTAAAATACAAATTAAATAAATATAATGTAGATATGTTGTTAAAATCTTTAATTTTTAATAATAACTAGAGGCATAAGCACAGTGCTATAATTAGTTATAATTATAATAAATTATAATAAAAATACTATAATTCATTATAATTACAGCATTATGCTTACCTTTTAGTTATATGTTTGGTCTTAAAGAAAGAAATTAGTAAAAGCTTTTTAAATAATTTTTTCATTTTTATAGCAACAATATTCAAATATCATTTCTATCAAATGCTGCTTTTATGTGTTTAATCTGATTGTAAAAAATATTGCTAACTTTAATAACACAGTCTCTATATGCAAAAAAATTTAGAAACTTGTAAATTTCTTTACAGATTTACATATTTGGCTTCAAGCATTAAAAAATTAGTAAAAAGAAGAAGAAATTCCTTATTTTTTAACTACTTTTTATAAAACTAGATGGTATTCTTTCACTAAAGCCTGTTTAAATATGTTTACTTTTAAAAAGAGCTTCTAGCATTGCCTCAGTCTAAGTGAATTTAACAAAATAAAGTATTCAAAAATCAGAAACAAAATAAAAACTATTCTTAATAATGGATATTATTGTTATTATTATTTAGTATTAGTTATTCTTATTATTGTTGTATTATTATTATTAGTAGTTACTAGAACTTTCTGATCACTTAGTAATCACTTAGTTGTTTAGTTGCTTAGTAATTAGTTACTTAGTAATTATTAGTTACTAGTTGCTAGAACCTTCTAGTTGCTTAATAATCACTTAGTTATTTAGTCACTTAGTCACTTAATGCTTAGTTGCTTAGTTGCTTAGTTGTTTAGCTACTTAGCCACTTAGCTTACAAATAAACTTTGCTAAATTCTCCAAGTTTAATTAAACAACAGACACCTCTTTTTCTTTAAATATTGTAAATACATTTTAGAATTCTTTAGAAACAGAAATCTAAGAATAGCTCTTTTTGTTATTACTTTAATAAATAGCTTTTGACTATAAACTGTATTAATACTTCTCTTCTAGAATAATTCCTATAAGCAATGTTTATCTTTTTTTAATAAAATAAAGTAAAGTTATTAGTATTGCATTATCTTTTCTGAACTGTCTCAGAGAAAAGTATAGTTTTTTGACAATATCTAACTGAAGCTATACTTTTCTCTTAAGATTCTCTATATTATATTATTATTATAGTATAAAAATTAAAAAAGCTTTCATCTATAATAATATATATATATTTTTTTTTATTTTAATTATATAAAAAAAAATAGTGATCCTAGTATAGTAGTTAAGTTATCATTCACTAAATAGCAGGTTTAAGGTCCAAATTCTATTTATAACAAAATTTGAAAATTATATTTGCATTATGGTAACTGTTTTCTGTTGATTAATTGGCCTTATATAACTATAATTCAGATATATCAAGTTAGGTTCTATCAATATTGGAAGCTCAGAGCATTTATGTAAAGTGTAATGTTATATATACATAGAAAAATAAATAACTAATGTTGTATAAGACTTTAGTGCAAATTTATGATAAAACTACTAGGCATAGAAGACTAAAGAACTGAGATAACAAAAACTTATTTAGAAATTTTTGAGTAAAAAGATAGTATAAACTTTTGACAGTATCATCAGACTGATTAAAGCCTATGAAACATCTTTATAGAAACTAAAAGATAAACTAAACATCAAATATGTGTAGAGGAGCATATAACCAACTAGGCTACCAAACTCATTAAAAAAAAAAAATATAGAAATATACCTTATTAGGTTATCTGAATTAGTAGTTTGAAAGAGACTGCTGATTCTAAGTTGTGACTAGTAGAGAATGATAAAGAAGATGTTAGGAAGATAGATCTAAGGTTCTAGTAAACTTTACAAGAATAGAAATAGTATAATATAGTAGTTAAACAGATAACTTTTATAATTGCAAATGTTAGATAACTATAGCATATTGCATAAAACTAAGTTAATATGTAAGAACATAAAGACTCTAGTAAGTTTTCTATTGAGAATAAAGTAGTCTTAAGGGTACTGACTAGTATTGAAAACTTGAATAAGTAAAGTTTTGAAGATGTTCTCATGATAAAAGAAGGATTGCATATGCAAAGGGTTTAAATGAGCAAGACCTCTAGTTGGCTTGTAGGTATTGCATTTAGTATAAAACTTATATAGCAATATATAAGCAAACTACTTAAATTAGGAACCAAAAGTGCATATATAGCTAGTTGTAACCTTCAATATAAAGTAGCTCTTAGAGGCATGCCATGTCTTATATACTTGAATAAAAATATTATATTTTGAAGATAGAGACTTTAATATTAAAAAAAATAATAATAATTATATAAAAATATTTAACTTTTTTGAAAAAAAAAGTGTTTTTATAAATATTTTTTATATATATATTAATTGTAAATTATTTTAATAGAGTATGATAACCTAGTAAAGTAGTTAGGTTGTCAACTCCCAAGTAGCAGGTCTAAAGTTCAAATCCTATAGATAATGAATTTTGAAAAATAGATCTGTGTTATGATAACTGTTTCTGTCAATCATTTGAATTAGTATATCTGTAACCTTTAGTTATATTACCTTGAATGTGAGTTCAGAGCATCTATGCAAAGTGTAATATTATATTTACATAGAATAATGTTAATAACTAGTATTATATAAAACTTTAATGCAAACTCACAATAAGACTACCAAGTGCAAAAAGCAAAGAAACTGAAAAGTTAGAAACCTATTTAGAAATCCTAAGTAAGGAGATAGTATAAAACTTTTGATAGTGCTGTTAGACTAATAAAAGCTTATGAAATACTTCCAAAAGAATAGGCAGATAAACCAGATAGCAAGATGTATAGAGAAGCACATAACTAACCAGACTGCTAGAATTGCTAAAGAAAAAGAATACTAAAATATACTATATTAGGCTATTTGAATTAAAAGTCTAAAGAGTTCTGTTAGTTCTGAGTAGTAGTTAATAGAGGATAATGAAGAAGATATCAGAAAGATAGATACTAAGGTTTTGAATGAACTTTATAAAAATAAAAGCAGTTTAATAGTTAGCCCTGACTGCAAGTAATAGTTTAGGCCAAAGTGATACTAGGTAAGCTGTAAGTATAAGATACAGAACATACTAATAGATTTAGTACAAAGTTAAATATAACTTAGTAATCATGACATATTTTTATTAGTTTATTGAAGTTGTTGATAGAATGTAATAGATACAAAATTAGAGTGTTTAAATAGAGGTCTTACAGGTGTATCCTAGGTATAGCAACTAGTATAGAACCTTTGTGCAGATTATTTAAATTAGATAATAACTAAAGTTGTATATATAAGTATCTAGTTGTATACTCTTTCTATAATTACTTCTGCACTATTATATTAACAGATGCTAGTTAACTAATACTACTAATAAAATTCTGAGTTATATATACTCATCTTAACATTTAAAAAAAAAAACAAATTATTTTAATAATATACAATATACTAAATATAGTAAACTAAATAAATACTAAATATTGTAGTGATTAGATTGTTATCTTCTAAGTGGCAAATCTAAGGTTCAAATCTTAAAATTTGTAAATTATATTTGCATTATGATAACTATTTTTTGTTAATTGATTGGCCTTATATAGCTGTAACTCAGATATATTAAGTCAGGTTTTATCTAATATTAAAAAATTAGCACATCTATATAAAATGTAATATAACATATATATAGAAGAATATTAATAACTAGTGTTGTATAAGATTTTAGTACAAATTTATAATAAAACTATTAGATATAGAAGACTAAAGAACTGAGGTAATAGAAACCTATTTAAAAATCACTAAATAAAGAAATAGCATGAACTTTTAACAATACTATTGAATCTGTTAAAGTTTACAAAACACTTTTATAAGAATATGTTGATAAACTAAATGCTAAATATATATAAGAGAAAGCATATAACCAACCAAACCATCAGACTCATTAGAGAAAAAGAATACAAAAGTATATTATACTAGACTATCTGAATTGGTAGTCTGGTCAGAGTCTGCTAATTCTAAGTTGCAGTTAATAGAAATAATAAAGAAGATGTTAAAAAAATAGGTACTAGGGTTCTACTAACCTTACAAGTATAGAAATATTATAATGTAGCAGTTAAACAGATAACTCTTGTAATTGCAAGTATTAGGTAATTATAGTATATTGCATAAAACTAGATTAGTTGTATGTAAAACATGACAAGCTCTAGTAAGTCTTCTGTCAAGAATAAAGTAGTCTTAAAGATATTAATAAGCATTAGAAACTTGAATAAGTGGCACTTTAAAGATATTTTTGTAATACAAGATGGACTGCATATATAGAGAGTTTAAATAGACAAAACTTCTAGCTAGCTTGCAGATATAGCATTTAGTGTAGAACTTATATAATAATGTATAAGTGAATTACTTAAATTAGGCATCAAAAGTATTTATATGACTAGTTGTAATCTTCAATATAAGGAAGCTTTTGAAGGCAACTTTGTTTTATAAACTTAAATAAAAATGGCATATCCTGAAGATAAAAAGAACTTTAACTTAAAAAAATAAAAATAAAAAATAAAAAATAAATACAAAATATAAAGCATAATAATATCTCTTAATCTGTAAGCTTTTTCAAACAAATTTGCTTAAAAAATTGTTAAAAATATGCTTATGATTTACATTTTTTAAATTTTAAAATATTTAAATAAAATTTATTTAATAATATTTGAAAATAAGAATTATATTATAGCAGTATTTTATTTTATATTATAAGAAAAAAATTATATATTACTTATAAGCTAAAAATAA
>CAJVQA010010431.1:0-11391 GCA_910591915.1 Cetraspora pellucida | reverse complement strand
TATTAGTTTACTTAATATAATTTTTTATAAAATTAAATATAAAAAAATTTTACCATTGAGTTTATATATAATTTCAAGATATTACCCTCTACCTTTAAGTGATCGAGTGAAAATTCTTTATACTGTAGATACATTGCTTGTGCCTCGCGTAGTGTAATGTTGAAACATAAAGAATTGGCGTAAAGTATACATGAGTCTTCTATTATTATATTCGAGTTCAGAGACAAACGAAAATTATTTATAAAGGGCAGTATATCAAGGTTTTGGCTATTCGTGGCTTATAGTGATTGTCTAATTCTTTTGCCCCCCAAATCGAGCTACATATAGTTTTTTTAAAAAAAAAAATTTATAAAATGTCTGACTTAACTGCAAAAAATTAAGAATTTTTAATTAAAGGAACCTTTGATGCTATGTATGGCGTGACAGTGGTTTATTTGTACAATGAAAGATGGTATTGTGCCTTCATATAATAATGTTTGAGACTTGGCAGAGCGCGCGGTTAATTCTGTATTGACTGAAATAGAAAATCCCAAATGAAAAATGAAAGCATTAGAAATTTTACCACAGGTTAGTATATATACACTTTATATTCATATAGATTATATAAATTGATGAATCCAACTTAGTTTTTAATATTTCATTGCTAAAACATTTGCGAAAATAGCTTCGTCTATTAAATTTTAGTGTTCACTAAGTTAACATACTGGTATTTCTTTTACATTTGCCATAGATGAAAATCAAATACATGAGTGTAGTGGATTGAATGTGATAAAGGTGTTGAATATGGTATAGTATTATGTAATATACTGTATATTGACACGCTGATATAAACTAATCACTTATACAGAATAAGAAATCAGCACTTGATTATACGAAGGAGAAAATAGAAGAGAATCTTAATCTGTTGAAGGATGAGCTTAATGTGAGTTTAGAGAATATTGGTTTTCTTGTAATCGTTTTTTTCATATTTTAACAAAGTTAGTACATTAGAGTTGAAATTTATTAAAGTTTGTTTTATTGTTTAGCATCCTATGATAAATACAGATGTGTCGCTGCAAAAATTACACGTGTGATTTCTGTGTTTCTCAAATGGTGCTTGAGTTGAAATTGATATATAGAATAGCATTATAAACCTACTTTCTGATACCAGACTCTATTTGTACCTTATTCGTGCCTATTAACAGTAAAGTCAGACAGGTACGGGCCTGAAGGCCGAGTTCGAGCCTGTACCCGCCTGACTTTAAGGACCTGCTAATGGCAATAGGCACAAGTGAGGTACAAATAGAGTCTGTTATTAGAAGATAGGTATATACTAATTTCGGCTCAAGCACCTCCAAAAATTTAGAAATCGTATAAGTAATTTTTGTGGAGGCCTAAGTGAGCATAGTACTTATTGATAATTCAAATATATAGAAGCATCTCTTTTTTGTTAAAATATTTAATGTAGAATATGTTGTCCATACTTACTTTTTTACCATTTTTTTTATTAAATCATAGGAACTACGTGAAAATATAAGATGTGCTCTTCATATTTCCGTTGCGTCCAAGTGTAATGAGTTCATAAAGAATTTCAATAAATGCAGGTGAGTCAAGAGAGATGAAGAATATTCCTTATAATAAAAGATGAAAAAAGAGCGAAACTGATCTAATAAAAATATCAAAGCATATTTTAGGCATTCTGTAAGTATTTCATTAGTATTTTCCATCATGTAAACAGTTATGAAATAATTTCAATATATTTTAACTAGTGGTGAGATATGGAATAATCCGATGTTCGCAACAAGTACATTCTGCAACGAGCAAAATGAAGGAACTTACATTACAGATGTAGTAGTATCTTTATTTTGAGCTATTCTAGGAGGTCTACCAAATCATCACATTTGTTTAAGTACTGCAGATTGTCAGAGTTTGGCAAGTAAGGCATACAGAAATATTGAAGCAAGTAAAGGGTGGATGAGAAAGAAGCCTGATGTTATGGCATTAGAGAAGTACAAAGAATAGATAATTGGGATTTTATATGTTGAGTGTTCACGTATCATTTGCAATGTCACGACGAAGTTATAAAACAGTTCAAAGTTATAGAGAGAAACATTAGATAGTATGAGCTTTGTAAGTGCAGTATGTAGACTAACTAGTAATCAATTTGATATTGTTGGGATTCAGAGAGCATATACTTGAATGTTTTGGTAAAAGGTATAGGTGGAATACCTAGGTATTTTCATCTTGATCATGCAGAAATACCTTTGACACTAGACACATTATGAAAAGTAAAACCCCTTATATAATTATTATTGACTTTGAGAAATATATTAATTGTAAACAAAAGTTTACTTATGTAAGCATTAGAACAAGCTAGTACTAATCTATCCTGAAACCTTCATCCAAGTTCAACTGTCTTCTTACTACGTAGAGAAGAATCAGGACAAAAAATATTCAGAAAGAATAGTAAAACAAAAGGCTAAAAAAGCAAAAAAAGTGCACATTTTTAGAATATATTATTCTGTACTTGTTTTTATTTTTGATGTATTAATAAACCTGACCCTAGTGGCTAATTTCGCATACATGATTAATTTATTTTTTATATGTATTTCGTGAATTTATTTCTGCCTTTTTACAATTTTTGCTTGAAGCTTTTCACTTATTTGTAAGAATAGGTGTTCACTTAGTCTCAGACTTAGTCTTAGACTTCGAGTGATAAAATCATAAGAAGGCAGGCTTGTGAGAAAAAATAATGATATTTGATATATAACTTGTATATGATTGAGAATTTTTGGCTTTGAAGAAATGTCTCTTTTAGGCAAATTTTTTCTTGACATTGGTGTGAAGAATCTTCATGCTTACATGATTATTTATTTACTAAGAGTATAGATTAATAAAATTAACTTAATAGTCTTCACTAATTAATAATTACAAATTACATTGTAAAAAAATGCATAAAAAACAAAAAATGACAAGAGCATAGAACCCCTTCTTTTATTTATAAAAATTATTGTTAGAATGATAATATACTAATAAAAAAAATACAAATAGAATTTTTTTATACTATTTAATTTCACCATTATTATATCTCTCTTGATTACTACAATCATCACTAGCACTATTTCCATACCACATATAATTGTCTAAATCATGCCTCTTGTCAGAGTCATATTCTGGATCATCTAAATTAATACACAAAATTAAACCATATTTTATTTTCTTTGACTTAAGATGGATGTGAGAAGGTAGAATTTTGATACCATCCAATTCGTCTCAATAAGAAAAATCGATTGGTATTCAAATTCGATTACTAGGTCATGAGATACTTTCAATTTAGAGTTCCAATCCAGATAAATCCGTCATCCATTTATCAATATCTGAATTTATCCGGATATCAATAGTAAAACGGATATTCGAATAAATTCAGATCTGGACACCCAATAGATAAATGGATAAATAGATAATAAATAGGAACTCTACTTCAATTGAACATTATCTCATGATTTAGTGAACAGAATGGATACCATTCAATCATTAAAAATGAATCTAATGCACTAAGATTATTAGATTCGAATAAGAGAGATCAAAGATATTCTCAATGAGAGAAATTGAATTACAAAATCTCATGATTCGCCACAATACCTACTTCCTTTAAGAAAAACTTTTGTGTTTGTATAATATTTGTATAAACTATATAATACATACACATTTTGATACATATTTGATATTTATTTGGAATCATTAAGTAAAATTTTAAAGTCAATATTTCCTTATTATTTCTCGTATTTAATTAAGAAAAAAAAACATGAATAGTTTATTTATTGAATTTGAATAACACAATAATACTAATGAGAGTAATGTACGAATAGAGTAAAAGTAACTTTAGCTATCTTTGAAAAATGAAATAATTTTCATTGAAAATTTATTGTAATTTGTAATTGAATTTATTGATAAAATGTTTGTTTTTTTTTAGATTTGCACAAATTACTTTGACCGGCGATTAGTGCACACATTCAAGGGGTGATGCTGGTATTATAAATGAAATTGGCATTCTGAAATTTAATTAATGTGCCAAGTTTAATTTAAATAATTTCATTTTTTTTTATTGGAATTCACGAACCTTGATTGGTCGTGATTACACCTTTTTAGGAGTTTGTATTACTTGTGAAAAATTGGAACAGATCACGCGAATACGTAGCAGTAATCATAACGATAAATAAATAAACCTTAAGGAGCTTTTGATTGATATATACATATATAGCTGATAGGTATACGTATAGCATTTAACGTTAATTAATTGATGCAAAAACCAAATTATTCTAAGGTGTATTTTAAGGCGATAACGATAACAATGAAATGCACCGCACGATAACATTAGAAGATAAGCATGAAACCTTTAGTGGTAATTAGTTACAACAATTCTTTATACAGTTTGCCTAGGCTTAAATAATTGAGACCTTTACACTTACCTATCATTTACTCATTTACTAATTTACTCAGGCCTCCCGATTTTGTAGAACTTTAGCGAATGTAGTACGTTTTGTAAAAAGATAGACCAAAGTTCCGTAAGCACATGCATCGTTTTTTATTAAATATAAATCTATTACTAGTATACAGGTGCCATATCTTATCTTATCTTTTCATTATCTGTAATTAAATATTACTTACTGGTTTAATGTTTTTGTTACACAGATATATATAACAAAAATGATAACAAAGTAATCCTTATTTTCAGAGTTACATTATTGATGCATTAGTATAAATTAGTAAATTAACCAATGAGATCACCACGACTATTGCCATTCTGTATCACTTTTGGCATATTCATCGCCACACTCCAGATATTAATATAATAAAGCAGAATTTTAAATTGAATCGAAGCATATGGGTTCACAGTGTGCATTCATAATACAAATTCATAATACAAATGATTGTAAAAAATTTATGTACACACAATCACCTTGATTATACCTTGACGATACCTTTATGATGCCTTTATGATGCCTTTATGATAGTTAAAAAAGTTAAGAAAGAAAGAATATGTTATAAAAGACGTAGGTATATGATCTTGGTCAACAGTTTTCTAGGACAATGATCATCTCCTATTTATGAAACCAATTATGTTTGCATTTACTCATTATATACAACATTCAACTTCCCTTCTTAAATTCTTATTGGAATGTTTGTTCGGAGTTATTACACGATGATCATGTGCTACATATGATGTGTAATTGTTGATATTACATAATTTTTCTTTATATTTACGCCAGTTAATTTGATTTTCCAGTGCTCATAATAAATGTGCACGTAGTAATATTTACACATATTACAGTATTATTCGTATTCAAATTCACACTATAATTTCATAATTCCCTTTTTAGTAATTATTATCATTTACGATTTTAGACAAAAGTAATATATGATACAATTCTTGATAAAAATTAGTATGTTACTTGTAACCCGTTTTTTTATTAATGAAAATAAATAATTAGATTACCTCTAAAATATACATATTAAGATTTTATATTAAGATTTTATACGTACATATTAAAATTTTATAGAATGATTATACCTCTGACTAAGTATCTCATTAAGTGTCTAACTTTAACCTTCTGAATAAAGTTATATATATATAATTTTTAATTCTATTTACTTTTTTCCAATGACTAATTAAAATCGTGCTTGTACATCGGCCTTAGCGATGTTACCCAAACTATTTGGGACTATGTAATGAATAATATCGCATGAAGTATTTACCTTCTTATTGTTATTGCTGAAATCGTGTGATGCTATTCATCACATAGTTTGAGTAACATCGCTAATCGGCCTTGAGTCCGATAAATAATAAACTGAAGCCCAAAGTTGGATGTAACTCATATCGTTACGATTATTAATTCATATAATAATATTTATTCGTTAACCCGACATTGAACTTCTCTTTTTAGTAATTTTCTTATGTTCCCTATGTTCTTAGTACGTATTCGTTATTCATTGATTTTGTACACACGTACATAGTGTATATAAAAGGTTATGTTTTTGGTGGGGGCCGTAGGACAAGTGTATCATAAATCATATATGTCCAAAACCGTGTCATTAATTGACTGCCTCAATTCAGTAGTAGTTGTATTAATTTCCATATTAAAAGTTTATTGCCGATATGTCATTGTGTATGACGTATATGCTCTTCAGTTTTAGGAGATTATAATCATCTCGGGAAATTTGTGGCGCTAATTTAATGATGTATTGTTCATGTTGTGCATCTAGCCATTAAATATTAAAAAAATATTTAATAAGTTAAAATAATTAATTTCACTACATATGATACATATAAATTTTTTTTTTTTTGATTTTTTTTTTTTAAACCTATTAACCATTATCACCGCCTATTTTTTTACCTGTTTGAAACGCGATTTTGTAACGTACATATCATTTGTTTTTTTTGTCTAAAACTGCAAGGCTTTTCTGTACCACATTCTATTTTGCTCAATGATCTCACATATTGATATTTATAGTATCACGAACATCACAGTAACAAAAAAAAACACTTCCACATTACTTTAAATGATCTTATTTTTTTCATTGACGTTCGAAGTTATATAAGCGCTTGTTTTGGAATCTCTTTAAAACTCCCAAATAATTAAAATAATTAAAATCATTAAAAGATTCTAAAATCTTTTCATCCTTTAATATTAAACCTTCAAAGTCTTTAAAAAATGGTGTTTAAACTATGTTACAGCAATCCATCTTTTATTAATTCTACAATTCATGTTGATTCTATAGATTCTATATCTTCTCTTTTAACTCTTCCAAATGAACTCTTATTATTATTATTTGAAACTTTGGACATTCCAACTATCCTTTCTTTAAGTAATGTCTGTAATAAATTTCTATTAATCGCTCAAGTTTGTTTAGCAAAAAGATTTAAAACTTCAAATCTTGAGTTGACTTTATTACTTGACCAAGAATATCGGCGTAAAAATCACATAAATTTCTCTTTTGACCATTTTGATTCTAAAACTGAAAGATTCGTTTTTACACCAAAAAAAGACAAAGCTATGAGATTCATTAATTCTCGTATGATAGGATGTCCAAAGTTACGCAGAATTCAACTCTCTGGTTTTGATAATAATAATACCTTTATTGATAAAAACCTTTTACAAAAAGCTTGTACACTACCTATAGAATCAAATAATTCCATATTACAAAAAATTTCTTCGGAATATAGAATAGGTCGTGGTTCAACTCATTTAAAATCTACTTATACTTTCACTTACTCAATAAGTGATTCCCCACCCCCATTTACGATTAGTACTCGACGTGGTGAACGATGGATCAAACCCTTACGATTCGAATGTTCTCCATGTTTCTTTTATCCTCATGAGCCTATCGCTCATAAAATAATTATGGACCTTATTCATTTCAAGAAGAAAAATCAAAATAAGAAACATAATATGCATTTATTAAATTTGAGTGAAACCAGTTTATGTAGTATCGAATCAGAAAGAGATGATGATGCTATTACGGAACAAAGGCAAAGGACTTCTCTAACCAGACTAAAAAGATATTATCGTGGTGTTCGACGATAGAAATAAAACCAAACTTCCTTTTCGATATCAGATCATATCGACATCATTTTTACCGACCACCGTAATTCTATTGGCTGTAAAAAAAATATATATATATAAAAATGCTAATACTGCAATTTGATTGGTTAACGTGATGTGTATTCTGAAAAATAGAGGTCTATTAATTTTTTTTTCTTTTTTTTTTTTTTTTTTTGTAAATTTATTAGTAAAAAAAAAATATTATATATAAAATATATATAATTTATACATTTGTATTATTCACAATAATTCATTATCAATATCAATATTATATCATACATATACATAGACAAAAAACATAACGAAATACGTAATAAAAAGATAAAAGATAATCTTACAAATATACAACTACTGTACTGTACAAAGGCTTTAATTATTAAAAATTCATTGGTTTCTTGTTTTCATTCTTATTTAGCAATACATTGTGAGATAATAAAGTAACTAAATATAGCAGTCCGCCTTTTATAACATTTTTGGATATAAAAAAAACTTTTTTTGATTGATCAAATTCTAGAATTCTTTATAATTATACGTACGAATTTGGTGGAGAACTTCCTAATTAAGCCTAACATCCCGGATTTTTTTAATTTATGTACAAAAAATGTACATACCTTATGTACTGGTTTCGTGACTAAGTATACAAAAGAATCTCTATATAGTTAGTCTTATTTATCTTGCTTTTATCTTGCTTTCGGTTGTTGTTGATCTAACTATTGTTTCTTTTACACTTTGAATCTATTTGTTGACTGTGTTTACACAATATCCTTCCAAAAATAATACCTCCTCGTGATTAAAACTCGGGTATTACTCATAATCCTTACCAGCCTTTTTCTTGAATAGGATCCACAGTACAACTATGCATAGTGATTTACTACTTTTTTTACTACTTTTAAATATAATATCGATATTGTATAATATACTATGTACTTACATATGAAATAAGTTTGATTTTTAACTACGTATATATTTTTTATAAAGATAACTCTTATTTTAAAATCTAAATTTAATGATTTAATAATACACATAAGCAATTCAAAGCAATTCTTAATTAAAAAAAGTTATTTGTATGCGTAGCACTAATATTTTAATTTGGTTGTTACTTTTACGTAGTCATTAAATACGTATTTTATTAATTAGCTGTCACGCCTAAGTATAGTCACTAGACACGTATTAAAGATCTAAGTGTAGCAACGAACTTTTATAAAAAATAGTCCCATGAAGTCTATTGTTATCTTGTCAACTGATTAAACTTGTGGTATATGACTCACATACGTAGGTTAGGTAGGTTGGTTAATAATTTGCATAGTTTGTCAGCATTAAGAAAAAAAAATGATCCTGTTCCGAAATATCTTAAATAAAAATGAATGGACGTAAACCGATAAAGGGGTGAAATATTTTATTCATTAATCTTTGACACAAAACAACAATAAAACAAACAAATCATACTACATAAGTGTTTTTTGCTAGAGAGAGCATTTTTTTAGTATGAATAGTAAAAAGATGAGCTTTGTGGCTATTTTTTTTTTGCATCGCTTCCTCTGCCCTTTCACTTACCAACTTTAGTGTTCCATGGTCTCTCAAACTATTAAACATTTCACACTAAAATGTTCACTAAGCAAAACAATCTGGGACTGGCAAAACTAAATATTTGAGTTAAAGCTACAATTTGAGAAAAAGGTTGTAAAATTTATAAAAAAGAAATATTTTGAGATCTTGTTAGCATTGAAATGATATAACATTATTTTTTTTAACATAATCAAAAAAATATCAATAATAAATACTTAAGTTATTTAAATAATGAATATACAGCAAAGATGCAAAAAAACTATAAAATCAAAAATTTTTAAATACATTTATTAAGAATTTATAAAAAAATAATGTTTATATAAATGTTTAATCTTGCTAAAAACATACAATATTCTAATAATAAAAGTAATGGCTTGGCTTAGCATTAAAAATATACAATTTACTTATTATTTACTTATCATTTACATATTCAATTAGTTACTGAATAAATTTGTTGCAAAGAAAGTTTCAAACTATGAATAATTTTCAAATATACAGTAGCCAACAAAAATAATGCCTGATTTTTGATCAAAAAATAAAATTTTTATTTATTTAATTTTGATCACAAATACATCAAATTTTTTTTTATATTTATTTAATACTTTACTGAGCAACCTTTTATACTTGTGATAGTGTCAATTCTTTATGTCATTAAGTTTGCAACAACATTAAAAACTAATATATTCAAATTTGATTATGCTTCCTATAAGGCTGTTTTAAGGTTAGATTTATTTCTTGGAAAATCATCATGGTTCTGAATATTATCTTTTTATGATCTTTCAAATATTTCTATAGAGTTAAAATTAGAAGATTATAAGGATCAATTCATATAATTAATATTTTTTAAATTTAGTCAATTTGATACCTTATGAATTGAAGTATTGTCATATTGAAAAATCAGATAAAGGATGTTTAACAAACAAACTGCAATTAAAAATGATATAAAATAGTCATTTAACATCTTGATATAAATGTTTTTATTAATTTTTTGCTTGAAATCTTTGTAATCATCAAAAAATATTATAAGACCTTTGATACGTATTATTAATAAACATGATTAAATAATTATTGAGACTCTTTCATTTTTAAAATTTATTTATAAATACTTATATTTGTATTTCTTATTTATACAATACTATACACAAACTTGGTAAGATTGTTTACCTACTTTTATATTCATTTTATTTAAAAAATGATACATCTTCAATAGTAATCATTCTTATTTTTATTTTAATTACATCATTCTATATGTTCTTCTATATTGTTATTTAATAAAAAAGATTTCAAGATAAAGAATATAGTAACCTAATGAAATGATCAAGTTATCAAGCCCCAAATAACAGATCTAAAGTTTAAATCCTATAGATGATGAATTTGGAAAATAGATCTGTTTTATAGTAACTGTCTCTGTTGATTAGTTGAATTAATATATTTGTAACTTTCAATTGCACTATCTCAAATAAGAGTTCAGGGCATTTATACAAAATGTAATATTATATCTACATAGAGGAATATTAATAACTGGTATTGTATAAGACTTCAATATAAATCTATGTTAAGACTACTAGGTGTGAAAAGTAAAGAAACTGAAAAATCAAAAACACACTTAAAAATCTTAAATAAAAAGGTAGTACAAAACTTTTAATAATACTATCAGACTAATAGAAGCTTATGAAATATTTTCAAACAAATAAGTAAATAAACTAGATGACAAAATATATAGAAAAGCATATAATTAACCAGGCTGTTGAAATTATTAGAAAAAAAGAATACTAAGGTATACTATACTGAACTATCTGAATTAGAAGGCTGAAGAGTCTTATTAGTTCTAAATAACAATTAGTAAAAAATGATAAAAAAAATATTAAAAAGATAAATACTGAAGTTTTAGATGAACCTTACAAGGATATAAGTAGTTTAATAATTAATCTTAATTGCAAATGATGGTTTAGATCAAAGCAATACTAGGTAAGCTGTAAATATAGAATACAGAATATATTATTAGATTTAGTACAAAATTAAATATAACTTAGTGACCATGACATATTTTTATTAGTTTATTAAAATTGTTAGTAGAATGTAATAAAAACAGAATCAGAATGTTTAAATAAACATTTTATAAACAACTCTCCCTGACGATCACTCATACCGAATTTTTTACAAATGATGAGCAGAAATTTGTTAGAAAGAAAAGGAAAGGCTTCTAGTTTAGAATGGTTTTTACAAAGGTCAACTTTTTGTT
>CAJVQA010010430.1:0-11392 GCA_910591915.1 Cetraspora pellucida | reverse complement strand
AATCGATATTTTTTTTTTATATGCATATGCACATTATACATTACACTAATGATTGTACAACTTACTATTACTCTTACGTTACATAGGCTACATGTAGCCATCGGCTACACCTATATTTATTCTAAACAAAAATATATAAAATTTTAGAAAATTTAAAAAAAATTTTATACATAATAAAGGTTTTAAATCAATAACTTAAAACCTTTATTGTATAATAATTTTTAAAATTTTTCTTAATAAAGTTAATAAAATATATCAAACTATATTTTTTAAATAAAAAATTTATGGAGTATGGTGACCTAGTGAAGTGGTCAGGTTGTCAACCCTCCAAGTGGTAGGTTAGGTGTTCAAATCCCATCGACAGTGAAAATTTAGATAATTATCTATGTAATATTTATATTACAGCAACTGTTACTAATGGTTGGGTTAGGATACCTGTAATGGCGGTCATACCAGCATGACTGGCAGGTCATAGGGCATCTGTGCAATGTTGAAGTTACACAGAGAAATGCAAACCAACATATCGGGTGGTACAAATACTAGATAAGTCCTCGTGGCCATGTAAATCCATTGAAATTAGGTAACAAAAAGTTCATTTGGGAAGACCTAAATAGAGAGGTAGCTGGATCTTCAATGGTCCTACTGTAAAGGTTGCCTGGGGAAACAGATACCCAGATCTAGTACCCAGTCCTAGTAGCCGAATGGGCAAGAACCTCTGGGTTGGGAATCTCAGAAGTACCACCAACCAGGCTGCTAGAACGAACCAGAAGAAAAAGATATCAGGTTGACCTAATATATCAATAGACTGATTGTAGTTCTACATGGGCTATCTGGATTGGGAGTTTGGTAAAAGGGTAGAGGAAAAAGCAAAGGTATACTAAAGTACCAGGGTTATGCTGCGAAGTAGATGCTAGGGTCTAAGTGAACTCTACAAGGGCATAACGGTTTAATGGTTAGCCCTGATCACAAATGTTGGTTCTGTCATAGCGATACCTAGATCAGTTGTAAAAATGGATACAGAAGGCTCTGGAAGGTTTACCTCGAAGATAAATTAGTCCTAAGGTTGAGGACGATGATCTGGTACATCTGAGATAACCAGTGATGTTAACATAAGTTACAGGTTTAGAAGGTTTAAAGTGGAACACCCAAGCAGGGGTGTTAGGTACGGCAATTAGTGGGGAACCTTCGGGCGGACTCCTTAAATAGGTAATATAGAAAAGTTACACATGTAGCTGATTGTATACTCTCCTGTAGTGGTTTATTGAACCACAATATCAACAAGTGATTAATAAAAGTCAAAAAACCAAAGAGGTCACCTTAATACCAAAAAAAAAAAACTAACTATATATATAACTTTAGTTATTATTTAATTAAAAGTTCCACCTATAGGTTATCCACTAGATGCTATATCTGAGACCTATCTGTAAGTCCTTATTTAAACTTTTTGATTTTCAACACATATTGCATATATATGTAACACCTACATTATCATTATATGATATATTAGGTTAAAACTATTTTAGTTACTATTTATATCAAAGTATCACCCTATTGAATGTTACTAAATATTTATATTCCTTTGAATTTACCCTTGATATAAGCTTACTAAACTGGTATCAAGATTACTACTTAGATCTAATTTAGTATATTCTGTATCTACTAAACCAGTTTTAATATTAAAGATGTTCAAATTTCAATAAGTTCATTCCTTTTCTGTAGTTTTCTTTTATGTTCACTATATCACCCACTAGTACACCTTCTCTCCATTTCTGGTATGTTCATTGCTTCTCTTGCATTAAGCATCAACTCTTCATATTAAAAAACTTCTTTCCAGGAACTTCATTATATATTGATCTTCTATTTACATAAACTTAGTCACAAGACTTTATGTACATTCATATGCTTTCATAGATTACAGAGTTTTTGTCTCCAGCTAGAATTGAACCATTGACCTTGTCTGTGAAAAGAGGGGCACCTAGACTACTAGGCTACAGGACCCCATCCCCATTTTTATTTCTTTTATTGTTGCATATTTAACGAAGCATATATTTTTTTTTATTTGAGTTTTTAAGGCAATAATGATATTTGCACATTTAGTAATACTAATAAATTTTTATATATTATATGATAAATTTTAATAAGATTTTACTTATAGCATTGTTCTTGGATCATCGTTATCGGAATTGCTGTCGTTGCAATCGTTCGTTTATTGGAGCTTAAATTCTTGGACTCCAAACCCACCCTTACCCTACCATGGAAACAAATTGTCAAAGGGTACAGCATATAAATTCTGAAACTACATCTTCTATTCTACCTACAGTAAAAATAATCCGGAGAATGGAGGAATAATCCAGAAGTTAGTAACGGGATGCACTTTTTGTCTTCTAGGTTAAAGTAATTCAGCAATTAGCAAGGTAATTTGTACCGTGGTTAATAAGTGTTAAGTTTTTATTAAAAGAAACTTGAATATAGCAATTGAAGCAACAATACTTACAGTTAGTTTTTCTGAATATATATATTAGATATTGAGTAATGTAGGATATGTACGATTACACGCTATGTTCTAGTTAGTTTTTGGTTTTTATACTGTTCATACTCTTTATGTGTGTATATTACCTTTAGTGATAGTTGACGGCTCTTTTTAATTTACTTATCTATTTATTCTTTATCTCGTTATTAAACTATGTACTTGCTAGGAAGCGATTTGTTACTAAAGATTATCTATATATGCATTTATGATTATAAAGATCAATGAATTAAAAATTGTGATTGTAAATGCAAATTTATAGTTTAAACATGTCTTTTTGTCTAATAATTCTAAAAATTTTTTACTTCTAGTCGTTTTATATTGCCAAAGCCCGCCATGCTGCGTTACCACAATCGAGGGCGTAGTCACGTGACATCCGACTTCCTGATCTCATTTATCTATCGCTATGTAAACTTTAAATCGAAACTTTTTATAACGAACCTACTTTATAAGGAGCTTTTTTAGAAAAATTACTTTTTTAATGAAATTTTCGAAAGCTTTACTATGAAAACAGATAGTTTGTTCTAGAAAGCTTACTATATATTTCCTTTTCGGCTGAGAAAAACATTCTTCACTGTAACTTATATTGACGAATACTAAATGTACTTTACATCTGGTTGAAATTTAATAATCCGTAATTCAAACTACTATAAATAAAAATGATCTATATTTGTTATTTTTATTATTTAACCCGTGAGTATATTTTAATCTTTATAGCCTCTATCGAATTATTTATTTATTTGTGTCAATTTGGTCATTCGTTTATAAACCCAAAGCTTACTATAATGAGCTTCTTTATAATGATCCCTGGACATAACGAATAGTGTTGTTAGTCGAAATCATATTACATTTAGACATTTAGACAATTTCGACATTGTTATTTTTGTAAAAATTATTATTAAAAAATAAATTGAATTTAATTTAGGCATTTAGGCAAAATTAACTTAGACAAATTTTGACATTAGCAAAAACAATTTTGTCTAACAACATTAATAACGAACGGTAAATTTTAAATTTATATTAGTTGAGTAGTTTGTTTTAGAACTCTACTATCTTTTATAGCTTTGAATTATTTATTTGCCTAATTTGTTCTATATATTAAATAGAAATTTACTGCCTTATATATATTAAGGTTAGGGTTATTTTGAGATATTAGTGATTTTGATTTTTTTATCTTATACCGAATTCGTTTAATCACAAGTCGTATAGTGAAGATCAATAATAAGGATTTTGTGCCGGCTATTTTTCTTAATAATAAAACCATACGTATAAGTTTTAAATGTTAATAACTTAGATGTAAAATTATATTTATTGAATTCCTATTTTTCATGAAAACTGATTGTTAAAATCTAATTTATTCAAAGAAAATAACAAAAAAAACTCTATTACCTTAAAGGGTGAATGAAGAGGAGTTTAATAAACGTAATTTTACTTGTATAAATTTAGTAGTTTAGAAGTTATTTACATTTAAACTTTATACGTATGTTTTTATTATTAAGAAAGATAGCCGGCACAAAATCCTTATTATTGATCTTCACTATAATGACTATTTATTATTTTACTAATTATACGTATGACAAAAGTCACCGACTTGTACGTAGATCATTTTATAGTAAATATCGGCTATAAGAAAGGTTAAAATTATTACGAACTTCATCGGTTATAGTTTCCGTAAAATGCTTCTCAATTTTTTTTAGAAATGTTAGTCTAATCCAAGAACGATGGTTTTCTGCAAAATGCAGAATACCGCAGAATTTGCAGAATTCGCAGAATTCACACTTTTTTGCAGAAATTAGATTTCATCACGGATAATCTGTAATTGCCTAAAATTTGACCAAGATCCAATATCTTAATAAAATTTTACAGTATATGTAATTCTTTAAAGTTTTTATTTTCTTATAATTTATTATAAAATTTATAATATAAAAATCAATTTCCGCAAAACTTTTGTCAATTCCGTCCCTTTTCTCAGCACCAAGCCCATATATTTTTATTTATTAATATTTTTACTTTTTTCTTTATTATGTTAAGATTTCAAAATAAATACTTCTTTTTTTATTTATTATACTTATTAAATTTTTATAAATATATTTACAGTTTTACTAAATCACACCACTAAAGCTAACATCACCTGCACTTCCTTCCCAAATTCCAAACAATTATAGCTTTAAGTTTATCTATATCCAAGCCCCAAAACTCTATATATAGAATATATATTTGCAATTATCAAGTTTATTTTTTACGTTTGATTTTTATAAATTGCAATGTTTGTTGTTGAGGTTTGGATTTGCCCGGATTTTGCCAGTAAGCATAGTAATATCATCGTTAATAATATGACCTATATATGTGTACATATGTATATATTGTGAAGGAGGCACTGATAACTTTGTAGAACCTATAATAACAGAGCTATCGAATATTCTACCTCTACAATGAGTTGAAATATTAAATAATCGTTAAGGTTTCTTGTATTATCATAAAATATAAAATCATAAATCACTACACTAAGTCTTGACTAACTGAGGAATAGTGCTTATTATGGCAATTAATAATATCACAAATTAATTAGTCATCTCATTTAAAACTTGTTTCAAACATCGTATTGCATTTCTCAAACCTAGCAAACAACCTTCATCCTTGCCAATGCCATCTTGAAAGTGTGAATGAGCAAAGTCTATTATCTTAAGCTCGGTTACTTTGAATTCTTCATCCTCATCCTCATCCATATCCGAGTCATAATCTGCGTCTTCGTCTTCAGCACAATCTTCGTCCGATGTTAATTTACCCAGCTTTTGTTCATTTTGAGCATCTTCATCTTCTTTATTAAGAGCATCCATCAAAGCATTAGGATCCCCTTCATATATGAACAATAAAGATGCGCCACGTAATCTAACGTCATGGTTTTCCAAGTCTTCCAAAAATAATGTTAAATCTTCGATAAACCGATCGATTATAAGCTGACGTTGACTAAGTGATATCTCTGCCATAAAAAAATCCGCAAAACATGTCATTATAGTATCAGGAGTAAGACTTCTGCAATATTCTCTAGAGTAATGGGTATAATTATCTGATGATTTTCCATAGACCTGTAATTGAAGAGATTAATCATACTGTAATTATGTAACCTGACAAATATATATTTTTTTTTCTTTTACCCGGGATGCTGTTATACGAATTCCCATAGAAGATGATGTTGTACTTTCCGCTTTTCGTATCGCTTTCTGACGTTTTCTTTCATCAGCATCCTTACCCCAGAGTTGTGTACCCAATTTCACATCCATTACACATGGTTTTTTAAATTTGATTAAGACGTTTTCTATGCAAATAGCTTGTGTTGTTTGAATATACGGGTCAAGGATATAATTTATAAATTTAGGACGCTTAAATTTTAAATTAAAAGGATATCTTCAGCGCTTGTGACGTTTACATTATGTGCCGAAATACTCTCTTTCGTGTCCTGAAGATTAATACCGCATCCAGAGATCACATTGTTAATTTCAACTTGCTGATCTAGCAAAGATGGTTGAGAGTCGTGTAGTCGTAAAGTTCCGTAATATTTCGGCATCCATCTGGCAAATCCTGGATGTAGTACACTGATTTCATAGAATTCTCTCTCAAGTTCGTTACAAGGCTTTATGATCATAGAATCCTCGTTCATGGATAATATTTCACCATGCCCACCAAGTTGGTAACCAAATTTTTTTAAGGGAGCCGGGTAATTCAAGTTTAGGCTTTGAGGCGCCAAAAAGCCCTTTTCTTGACGCAGAGGTGCAGCCATTATCGTTAACTTTATTTAACACCAATCAAATTATATATTTTATAGGTAATTAAGATTACTATTTAAGTTATATATAATGGAGTAAAGGCCTGTAACAAAACAGGCTTTCTGAGTTGCACGAAAGCAAAATAACCTATATGGGTAATTATTTTTGAAAATATTATTACGTCATATATAAAATTGGTCTGGGTTCAAAAATAATTACTCATATTTAGTGGTCGGCTAAAGTGGAATGATTTTTATGATTACGCATTTTCCTCTATATTTAGATGGATCGATTTTTTTTCAAGTAGCCAATAGAAATATTAAAGTTTTAAATTAGAGGTTTTTTTAATTCTTGATCTTTTACTTAACCAGAGATTGTTTTAACCTTAACTATTTTTAGAAAATTCTTTTAGTTTGGAAATCAAATATACGTAAGTATACGAAAGTTTATTTTAGAAAGCTTAATTCAAAATACTGTACGTACAAACTATCTAAGTTATGTTTGCTTTTTACATATATATATTTAAAAAACAAAAATATCTTTTACGTACAATTAGATTAAAGTTAATACGTATTATATTTTACATATCGGTCAAATGTCACACACATTGTTAATCAAATAACTTGTTACATTGAATTTTTTATATGTAAATCAATAAAAAAAAAATTCATTCATTTGAATTAGGAATTGGAACCGTTTAACCGTTTAAAAATTGCTTCATAGTTCCGGCAGAATTATGTTAGTAGTGGGTTGGAATTATTTTAATGCCGGCAAAATTAAACGGTTAAACTATTAAACGATTAAAAAAATTTAGACGGTTCTAATCACTAATTTAAATTTTATAAAAAGTTAAAAATTTAGATATACATTCTTTAACATTGTATTTTCTTTTATCTAAAATTTTTATAGTAATTTAGAAGGATTATTTGTTTTTATGAATGTTTTTAGTAATGGTTTTTTTTTAACCTTAAGCAGTTATGTTAGTACTTTATTAATATTTTTTCTTTGATATTAAGATGTTCTTTTTGATTTTTTGATTTTATTAATATTTTTTAAGTAATGATGTTTATATAAAATTATTACAGAATAAGAGTACAATTTGTTACACATGTAATTTTTTTATATTACTTATTTAAGAAGTCTGTTTAAAGGTTTTTTATTAATTATTATATTTAACATTTCTACTTAGATGTTTTATTTTAAATTTTTTAATCTTATATCTTTAGTATTAATTTTACTAAATTATAGAAATATTTATTTTAATTTTACTGAATTATAGAAATATTTACTTTTTTTTTTTTTTTGGTATTAAGGTAACCTCTTTGGTCTTTTGACTTTATTAATACTTCTGTTGAGTATCATGATGAGTGTACAACTAGTTACACATGTAATTTTTCTATATTACCTATTTAAGAGGTTTGCTTGAAGGCTCTCCACCAGTTGCTGTATCTAACACCTCTGCTTAAGTGTTTCATTTAAATCTTCTGATCTGAAACCCTTGTACCAACTTCACTAGGTCAAGCCCAGATCCTTGTCTTAACCTTAGGATTATTTTATCTTCAAGGTAAACCTATCAGAGTCTCTATGTCTCACATATAGCTAACCTGGATTTCATGTAACATGCTATAGTTACCTAATACTTGCAGTCAGAGTTAACCTTAAACTGTTACATTACATTATTTTTACCTGTGTAAAGTTCATCCAAACCCTAGTATCTATCTTTTCAACTTTTTTTTTTTATCCTTATACTATTCAACTCAGAATCTAACAGACTTCTTAGACTTCCAATCCAGATAGTCTAGTATGATATATCTTTTGGTATTCTTTTCTTCTGGCGATTTTGATGGCCTGGTTAGTCATATGCTTCTCTACACATCTTTTCATCCAGTTGCATGTCTGCCTATTTCTTATTGGGATTTCTTAGACTTCCATCAGTCTGATAGTACTATCGAAGATTTGTGTTACTTCTTTCTCAAAATTTCCAAGTGGGATTCTGTCTCTTCAGTTTTTTAGTCTTCTACATCTGGTGGTCTTATTATAGGTTTGCACCAGAATTTTATGCAATTCTAGTTTTAACATTCCTTTATGTATGTATAATATTACACTTCGTATAGATGCTCTGAGTTCTTAATAACGAGTAGAACTCGATTGGTTGTACTCAAGATTACAGATACCTAAATTCAACTGATCAACAGGAGACAGTTTAGCTATAATACAGATTAATTTCCAAATTTCATTATAAGTAGAATTTGAATCTTAGACTTACCACTTGGAGGATAACAACCCAACTACTATACTAAGATTGCCATCCTCTATAGAAATATTTACTTTAATTTACTAAATTGTAGAAATATTTACTTTTTTATATTTGGATTCTTATTTTAATTTTAGAATTAATTTATAAAAAACTTATTAAAGTTTTTATTACTTATTCTATAACTAATTTAGTTTTTAAGTCTTGTAAAGTTTATATAATTTTAATATTTTTTTTACAATCTTATTAGTATTTTATTTATTTTTACAAATTTTCTTATATTATTAATCTAATTAGTTTTATATAATATAACTTTATAAAGTATGGTGATCTAGTGAAGTGGTCAGGTTGTTAACCTTTTAAGTGGTAGGTTGGGTGTTCAAATCCTATTGATGGCAAAAATTTGGATAATCACCTATGTAATATTCATATTACAGCAACTGTTACTAATGATTGGATTAGGATACCTGTAATAGTGGTCGCATCAGTATGACTGGCAGGTCATGGAGCATTTGTGTAATGGGTTATATGACATTGTCCTTTGGGACAAGGTTGTGGTTACATGAAGGAATGCAAACTGGCAATTAGGTAGTACAAACACTAGATAAGTCCTTGTGGCCATGTAAATTTGTTAAAATTGAGTAACAAGAAGTTCATTTAGAAAGACCTAAATAGAGAGGTAGCCAGATCTTCGATGGCCCTACTGTAAAGGCTAGTTTTATGAAATGGATACCAAAGTCAAAGTAGCTAGACAGACAAAAACCTCTAGATGGAGGGTACCACCAACCAGGTCACCAGATCGAGCTAAAGGAAAAGGATATCAGGCCAACCTGATATACCAAGGGACCAGTTGTAAGTCCTACTAGGCTATCTGGATTGGGAGTTTGGTAAACTGGCAAAGGTATACTAAAGTATTTTAGATATGCTATGAAGTAAATGCTGGGGTTTGTATAAACTCTACAAAGGCATAGTAGTTTAATAATCAGCTCTAACCGCAAGTATTAGTTCTGCCATAGTGATACCTAGATCGATTGTAAAAATGGGTACAGAAGGCTCTGGGGGGTTTACTTCGAGGATAAATTAGTTCTAAGGTTGAAACGATGATCTGGGTATCTGAAATAACCTAGTAATGTTAACACAAGTTACAGGTTCAGAGTGTTTAAAGTGAAACATCCAAGCAGAGATGTTAGGTATGGCAATTGGTAGGGAACCTTTGGTCAGACTTCTTAAATAGGTAATATAGAAAAATTACATGTGTAGCCAATTGTATGCTCTCTTGTAATAGTTTATTAAATCACAATACTGATAAATAATTAATAAAAAGTTAAAAGACCAAAGAGATCACCTTAATACCAAAAAAAAAAAAAATAATGTAACTTTATAACTAATAGTTTTTTTTAAGTTATATTTTATAATAATATTTTTATTTTTATTTTTTTATACTAAGGCTGTAGTTATCAGCAGCTATTGCCTTTATAGGTAAGTATACAACTAGTCATACATACAACTTTTGGTTGTCTATTTTAAGTAGTCTGCTTACATAGCAGGTTCTATACTAGCTGCCATATCTGCAATCCACTAGAAGATTATCTATTTAAACACTCTAATCCTTATACTTATATCGACAAATAGTACACAAGTTTCTATATATCTAAGTGCTGTCTAACTTAACCATAACCTTTCTGTCTGTATATCCATTAAGCTATTATATATTTCAAAGTATGTTACCTAACTGTAGGGCTTCAGAAGGCCTTCTGCTAACTAACTACTAATATTTAGTTACTTGTTAATAGGGCTTGCCCTTGCAAAGTTTACCTAGACCTTAGCACCAACTTTACAGCATATTTCTAATACTTATAGTATATCCTTGTTTCTGATTTTAGACTTCCAATCCAGAAAGTCTAGTAGGACTATGACCTGTTTCTGGTACTCTAGAGTTTGCTTCCAAGATCCTTTTTCTCTGGTTCGAAACTTCTGGCAGTCTAGTTAGTGGTACTCTCATCTAAGGTTCTTGCCTATTTAATTTCTTCTGCATTAGTATTTGTTTCCTAGGTCTAGCTTTTATACTAGTACTGTTGAAGATCTGTGCTACTTCTCTACTTGGATCTTTCTAAGTGAACTTCAGTTTTTCAGTTTACAGATTTATACAGCTACAAGAACTTATTTTGAGTTTGCACTGCCCAATGCCAGTTTGCATTTCTTTATATAACTCCAACATTGTGCAGATGTCCTATGACCTATCAGTTATTTAATATAATTGTATTACAGATACTGATTCCAACTAATCGATGGAGTGCTATTGTTGTAATATTACTTATTTCCTATAATACTGATATAATATAGGTAGTTTTTTAAATTTTTGCTATCAGTAGGTTTTGAACTTCCAATTTACTACTTGGAAAGTTAACAGCTTAACTACTTTACTAAGTTGTCACACCTCTTTAATAATATTTTTATTAATATATTTAAAATTAGTTATTATAATTATTTTTTTATAAAGATAAAAAATCAATTAGTTATAAGGTAAATAGGGGTATTGTAATGAACTTTTAATAAAACCAACTTCTCATATTATTTAACTTCTTTGTAATTATGTTTTTTTTTTATATTGAAACAAGACTTACATAATAAGATGCCTAAAAGGGAAGAAGCGGTTATTAATACTGTAACGAGTAATACAAACAAAAAAAAATTTCAATCGTTTGCATGCAAATTTAAATGTGGAAAATTTGATGTCAAATCCTAATTTGAGACATTAATTAAAAATGTTAGGAAGATAATTTACATTTAGAAGTTTATCAGTATTATTTATTTAAAGTTAAAATTAACTCAAAAATAATCTATGAT
>CAJVQA010010429.1:0-11392 GCA_910591915.1 Cetraspora pellucida | reverse complement strand
ATTATTATATATTCTTATTATTAAATATATTCTTATTATTAAATATATTCTTATTATTAAATATATTCTTATTATTAAATATATTCTTATTTATTTTTAGGTGGTCAAAAACAACGAATTGCTATTGCTAGAGCTTTGATCAAAAACCCACAAATATTATTATTAGATGAAGCTACTTCTGCGCTTGATACTGAATCTGAACGATTAGTTCAAGAAGCATTGGATAATGCTGCTACTAATAGAACAAGGTATTATTTTACTTTCTTTTGCGTTGAATATTTTCTGTTTTAAGCATTATAATTTTCTTAACCATGTTAATTTAATTTTATTTTTATGTCAATTTTTATAATTTACTTAATCATGTAATGTTAATTATAATAGTATCATAATAGCACATCGACTATCAACTATTAAACATGCAGATAAAATAATTGTTATGAAAAAAGGTGAAATAGTTGAAACTGGACGTCATGATGAATTAATTGCTAAACAAGGTGTATACTTTGGTCTTGTCCAAGCCCAAGAATTAGAAACTAAAAAATCTGAAAAAAAAGTTGAAGAAGAGGAGGAGGAAGAACTTGATTCAAGTCCTAGATTTCAGGATGATACTACTGTTTTAATAGATGAAAAGAAGAATAAATCACATTTAAGAAATTCTAAAGAATCAATTATTAAACCCATAAAAACTGATGATGAAATTATAAAAGAAGAAATGGAGAAAAAATTATTACAAAAAATGCCTTTATCAAGAATATTTAAAATGTGTAAACCTGAGTATGGATTAATGTTTATTGGTTGTATTGGCGCTGGAAGTATGTTTATATTTTTAATTAATAGGTTGTTGCGTATTTTAATTGTGTTTCAAAGTGAACTAATACAAATATTTTTTAAAAAGTTAATGGTTCTGTTGTACCTTTATTTAGCTTGATATTTGCTTCAATTCTGCAGGTTTTTTCACGGACTGATCAGTAAGATTTATATATACGTTAATTTATCAGAACTATAAGAATGACAATTATTTATTCATAATTAATTAATTAATTATTTATTTATCTATAACAATTTTTCAATCTAGACCTGATGAACTTCGACGATCGTCAAATTTATGGTCTTTATGTTTTGCAATTTTGGCTGTTGTCTCTTTATTTGCAAGTTTTGCTCAATTAGGAATGTTCATGTTATCTGGTGAACGTCTAACAAAACGTCTTCGAAAATTAACTTTTGAAGCATTATTAAAACAAGAAGCTTCATACTTTGATGATGAAAAAAATGGGACTGGTGTGTTAACTTCAAAATTGGCTGTAGACGCAACAAAAGTTGAAGGGTTAAGTGGTGGTCTAATGGGAGTTATTATACAGACTGGTTTTAATATAGTAGTGGGATTTGTATGCATTATTATTACTTTTTCTATTATAAAAAAAAAAAGCATCTAAAATCTAAAAAAAACATTTTATTTATTTAATTTAGGGACTTGCCTTTGTTGTCGGTTGGAAGCTAGCTTTAGTAATTATTGCTACTTCACCAGCTGTTGTAATTGTTGGCTTTTTAGAAATGAGATCGGTGGCTGGTGTTGGTTCTAAGGTAATAATGTAATTAATATTATTTTTCATCAATAATAATTTCTATATAATTTATTATCCAATATTTATTTACATCAGACACGTGCAGCATATGAAGGTACTGGCAAAATAGTTCAACAAAGTGTTTCCAATATGCAAACAATTGCAGCATTAACTAGAGAAGAAACCTTTAAAAAATTATATCAAAATGCATTAAGAGTGCCACACAAAATCGCAATTAAAGGAAGTTTATTATCATCATTTGGTGTTGGTACATCTCAAGGGATTTTATACTTTATTTGGGCTCTATCATTTTGGTATGGTTCTCGATTAATCAAATCTGGTGAATATGATTTAAAACAAATGCTTCGTGTTATGTTTGCCGTTGTGTTTACTGCTATCGGTATTGGACAATTGAGGTAATTTAATTTTTAATTTAAATTTATATTATTTACCTTAGAAAATATTTATATGTATTTTTATGATTTAGTACATTCGCACCAGATGCCGCAAAAGCAAAAGTCGCAGCTCTCTCAATCTTTGAAATTTTAGATAGAAAATCTCTTATAGATCCTACAGATAACGAAGGAAAAGAACGTCCTACACCAATATTAGGAGATTCTTCATTCAAATCTGTTTGTTTCAATTATCCTGCTCGCCCTAATGTATCAATACTTCGAGGCTTAGACTTGTCAATATATTCTGGAAAAACTATTGCACTTGTTGGATCATCGGGTTCAGGGAAATCAACAGTTGTTTCGTTATTACAAAGATTTTATGATGTAAATTCTGGAGAAATTGAAGTTGAAGGCGTTAATGTAAAGCAATGGAATTTAGAATATTTAAGATCGAATATGGCATTGGTTGGACAAGAACCTGTGTTATTTGATTTGACTATTGAAGAGAATATTGTATGCTGTTGATTCTTTAAATTACTTAGAATCTTTAATCATTCATTGTCTAATTTTTCTTTTTTTTTTTATTTTAAAGGCATATGGAAAAGAAGGTTGTACTAGAGAAGAAATTGAAATTGCTGCGAAAGAAGCAAATATTCATAATTTTATTACTTCTTTACCGGATGGGTATAATACACGTGTTGGTGAAAAAGGAACACAACTTAGTGGTGGTCAAAAACAGGTTAACTTTTTAATCTCTTTAATCTTTTGAGACGTTGTCCATAATGACAAAATGCATAAACTAAACTTTTATTATCTTTTTTTTTTTTTTTTAGAGAGTTGCAATAGCACGAGCTTTAATTCGTTCTCCGAAAATTTTATTACTTGATGAAGCAACTTCAGCACTAGACTCTGAATCTGAAAAGGTTGTACAGAATGCGTTGAATAAAGCCAGTAAAGGTTAGAAATGTCAATCCCAAATTTATATTAATAAAATCAATAAAAATGAATTTACTGAAAGAATTTTTTTTTTTTTGAATTTAGGCCGTACAACACTTGCGATAGCTCATCGATTATCAACAATTCAAAATGCTGATTTAATCCTGGTTTGTAAAAAAGGTAAAATTGTTGAATCCGGTAAACATTTTGATTTAATAAATCAAAAAGGATTATATTATGAATTGGTTACCAAACAAACTTTAATAACGAAAAAAAATTAATATATTAAAGAAATGTCATGAAAAAAAAAAGTATATTGCAGTAAAAATTTTTTTAAGATATAGAAAATTAAATTATAGAATCCATATGAACTTTATTATTGAATCATAAACTATTATAATTCTTTTGTAATAATTTAATATCGATTTTAAAAATCAAATTATTTATTAAAGAATTAGTATGCAGGTGAAGTTAACTTGCAGCTAAATAATTTGTTTAGTAGTACATGTTGCGTTAACAATGTTAAATACTGTTGAAAAAATAAATTAAAGTTTTTTCCTTGTAGGCTTGAAATCTTTTTGCATGTATTTGTCTGGTCTTTCGTATTTTTACAGTGTTACTTTGAGACTCTTGATACTCTGTGAATATTGTCTATAAGGATTCGCAAGACACAATATGTTTTCATGACAATTACTATGCATATTATCTGGTCCAGTCTCAGATTAATAGACCACAGTCCGTCATAGGACCAGTCTGAACCTATAAGAGGCTGATCGTATTTACCAAGAACGGAGTACGTAGGGTAGAGATGGGCACCATACGCATGTCAGACCGTATCATGCTGCATGGTTCATGTGATTTTATGGCATTCATAGTATGCTTGCTTGATATAACATTTAGCATTATACGTTGTGAGCAGTAGAATGGTGGGCCGGAAGCTTGTGATCGGTGATGGGGAGTATAATCAGTATCAGTGATATAGACATTATCGTCAGTATAATTGGTATAAACGTTATAATTAGTATAAGCGATATAACACGAATACAATGTATAACATGCCCTATGTAAACGAAAGTATATAATAAAGGCTTCGAGCCCTACAAGCACAGTTCAGTTAGCGCTTATCTTAAGACCTGTTCCTAAATAATTACTTGCTCTTGCTGAATTATAAAACCTACGATCATAAACACACCACTCGCCAAATCTAACCGCCTCTTATCGACTAAGCCGTTCGTAGGTTACACGACGTATCCGATTGAGAAGGGACCGAAACGCCGACGCCGTTCGCTGGTGTCAACGTATATTTTATTATTGTCATTGTGAGTGGTGAGATGGTAACGCCGGAAGCTCGTTTGATTAGGTGATCGGTGTGGCACAATAATGGACCAACAGCTATGTCGATCACCTACCTTAAATGGGTTTGCCGGCAGTATACGTAAACTGTATTCGTTGTATACTTAATGTCGGGTGGATAGTTGATTTCAGTAGGATAAGGTGAATTAGTGGGATCAAGGGTATAATTATAATAATCAGTACGAACGTTATAATCAATATAATGAACATAGACATTATAATTAATATATATGAGATAACGAACATAAGTAGTATAAGCGGTATATCACAAATAAGTGTATACATTCTCAATCCAATAATTGTATAAACATAAAGAACCTTTCTAATTAATATTTTTTGACCTTATAATAACAAGAAACAACTATTACAATAACTCCACTAGGATGGTTAAGAATGTTATGAATATGTGATTGTAAGTTATTTTTAATCATAATACATGTTCCTTCTTTAGATGTAGAGCAATTTGACTAATAATAAGAGAATTGATGATTGTTGTAGAATTTTTTGTTTTTGTTTTTTATAATTTTGGTTTCAGTTAAACTGATTATATGTAGATTATTTTGAAAACAGTATTCTTCTATTAAGAGTTTCTTTTTTGGATTATTAAAATCTTGAATATTGTAAGTTGCAATGTTTAAGTTTAGGAAGAGGTCAGATGAATGATTTGTATGAAGTCTTGATAAAGATAGTGATGATAAAGAAATGAGAAGAGATGAAGGTTATTGAAATGGTATTGCAGATGTAGAAGGTAAGTTCAGTATTAATATTATAATATATTGATTTGTTGAGTTAAGAAGATCATCTTCTATTGTATATAATTTTAGTAAAATGTTTAGATAATGTTAAATAACTTGAAGTGGTGGAATGAAATGATTAAATAGAGATTTGAATTCAGATAGGAGGTAGACATGGGTTTCATTATAATTATTTTTAATAGAAATGGTTAGAGCATATCCACAAGTATTATTTGATAAATAATCAAATTATAAATATATTGTAAAAAGAAAATAATTGTTTGTGAGTGTAAAAATAGTGAAAGGTGGTTATAAGCTAGAAATTTATTGTAATATGTATGAAGTTGTATAGAACCAAAGTATTCATTAGTAATAACAGTATCATTATGATCAGAAAAGATAGTTTTTATTAGTTATATATAAGTGTAGCTTAAAGCATTATCTTCAAGAATAGGTTTGGCATATTGTATATTATTAAGTACTAGAGAATATTTAGAAAAGATAGATATTGACAAATAGTATATAAAGTTAGATCATTATGGAATGAAATAGTCAGATAAGGGTTCTAATTCATTTGATAAATGTATATAGCATTCAATATAGTCTAGTTTAATCAATATTATCAGTATGATATTATAAAGATAAAGTGATGTGTAATTGTAAAGATATATATATTCAAGAAAAGAATGAAGAGTTTGTAGATATAGGAGTAGAGGTAGGCCTTGATAGGCTAACTATTTATTATAGTATAAATCTGGATCCAGTAGTGTATTGTATGATGAGTCTTATGATATTTTCTTGAAATAAGATGATGTAATAGGATTTAAAGAGATAAAGGATTTCTCTATAGATTCACTTATCATATGCTTGGCTCTTACAGCTGCAAAAAATATCATAACTTATTCTATACATTAAGTTTAAATAGCATAAATTTAGTTCTTCATGTAAATAGACTTTTCTACCTATCTATTTACATCATTTCTTCTAAGAATAGTTTACAAAAAGTGAAGGACATCATAATCTTAAAAGTGATAATTTTATTAATGTATTATATAAAGTAATTTATTGAAAAAGAGTATTAGTAAAGAAAAATAAATCTTCTAGATTTGTTGATTCTTAAAAGTGTAATTTGAATTTGTTTTGGAGAATTTTTTCAGCCTTTGGATATGTCTTTTTTTGAAAATACTTAACAATTTCTGGAAAATTTATAAAAACATCTTTGGTATTAAAGTAGATTATAATATAAGCTAAGTAGTTTGTATTAATAATTTTGGTTATAAGAAAGTCAATAACTTGTTGTCAATCAAGTTTATCAATATTATGATTTTGTGTAACAATATTTTAATAGGTTTTTAAATATTAATAAAAGTAATAGCTTCATCATTTAGGATTTGTTTTAGTTTGATTATTGGTATATATAAACTTTTTAGCTTTGGTTACAAAATCATCAAGAAGTTGTATAGAAATTTTTTCTTTGAAAGTGGTTTCATGTTTGGCATTAACATAAAAAATTGAAGCATTAATATTAGGTTATTTTTAAATTTCTCTTTTAGTTTTTAAATATTCTGAATAGGATTCAATCAGAATTTCTTTAAAAAGATTGTTATAGTTGGTTATTACTAAGTGTAGTTTCTTTTGCTTTTATTTTTTCATTTTCTTTAAGTTTTGTTTATTAAGATATATACAGTCAGAGTCAGTAAATATATAGATATAATAAGTTGCATGTCAGATAGCCTTATTATGTTATTGTTGAAGATTGTAGAGTTTAATAAATAAAATTTTAGTTAAAAAAAATTCTTTGAAATATTTAATGAATTGTTATTAGAATTGAAACCTTAGTATATTTTTAACTTTAGTTTTATTGAAAGGTTTAGTAAATTGTTAGTTATATAAAGGAAAGAATTTTATAAACTATCATTAAAGTGATTTACAGAATTATTAAATATTAGAATGTTGTATTTTTCAAAAAAAAAGTTTTAGGAATATTAAAGAAAAGGTGAATATTGAATCAGTTATTTATTTTAATATTTAGATATTGTTCTTCTTTATCAGTTATTGTTATAGATAAGCTAATACTAAATCTTTTAAGGTTGACTATAATATCATTAGCAAATTAATAGATTGATAATCATTAGATAAGTAAAGATGCAGTCTAGTAAGATTAATACAAAATTGTAATCAATTTTGAGTTTTATATGAAGGATCAGTAGCAGAAGATGCAAAATTTTCATGATAGTTAAGTTTGATAAATAATATAGTTGTAAATTTGTAAATGAGTTTTTTAAGATTTTTTTACAGAATATTAAAAGAATTGTAGTTTCATGATTAATATTTGGATTAGTTTTGAAGATAATATCTGAAAGAAATATAGGTTGAGTTCTAGCCATTTGGTGAATAATATGATAAAAGCTAACAATAAGGGCTTTTTTGTTTCTAGTAGCTAACTTGATTTCTTTTCTTAAATAAAAGTCAAAAAGATGTTGTTTGAGAAAGTTAAATAATTTACAGGAAAGTTAAGTTTGCAGTTTTGTATTATTTTCTATTTTAGTTATAATTAGAAAGTTGGTTAACTAGTTAAATGTTAAGTTTGCTTTAATTTTAGTATTATAAGATAGTAATTAACTTTATTGAGATTATTGTTATTGTTTTTGTTATTGTTATTATTATTATTGTTGTTGTTATTATTATTGTTGTTGTTGTTGTTGTTTGTTGTTTGTAGATATAGTATTATTAATATTTATATTTACATCATTATTGATTTGGTTATTGTCTAATAATGTTAGAGGATCAAGTTAAGAAGTAAGTGGATTGGATTGTTGATGTTTAGTAAATGTTTGTCAAAGTTTGTTAGCAAATAGTATGCTTTTTTTGAAGAGTCTTGTTGTATATTTTTAGTGAAGAAATGTGTTAGAGCTTTTAGATGAATTTTGTTGAAAGTTAAGTTAGTATTTAATACAAGATTTGTAATAAGGTTTGTTATTAAAGAATATAGTATTGACTGCTAAATAATGCTATTTATTAGTTAGTTTATAGGTAATGGGTTGGTTGCAGATAATGCAGATATGTTGGTATATAAATAGAAAAGATAATAAAGTTGAAGATGGTAATATAAATTTAGTAGAGTCAGTAATAGTTGTTGCAATATGATTTTGTCTTTTGATTTTTTAGTAGATTGTCTGAATTCATTTTGTTTATATGTTAGATTTTTTTTTGTAAAAGAAAATTAGTATAAAACTTGTTACAAATGCAAGTAACAATGTTGTAATATCTTTTTTTTTAAACCAAATTAAAAATATTAATATTATAAGAGTAAAATAAGTTTTTTGAATATGTTGCTAGGTCTGCTATGGTTATTATGATTTGTATAACCTTATGCAGTCTGTAATAATGCTTAAGTTTAAATGTACTAAAAATAATTATAAATAGGTTTTTTGAAAAAAAATTTCTGTTTTGTGCTTTCTAGCTTGTTTAGAAAAAATCCAAAAGATGTAGAATAATTAAGGAAGATTATTGGTTAGTTAGAAAATTTTAATAGATATCAGAAAAATAAATTTTATAGAGCATTTCTGCAAATTTTCCTAAAATTGCCTTTGAAAAAACCTGTAAAGGCAGGTTTTTGTTTTGTCTTTTTCTTAATAACTTGATGAGTTTTTGTCTGTTTGTGATAAAATATATATCAAACTGTTTGTCTTAATGAGTTTAACAAAAAAAACTAATAGCAAGCAGAGAATATTTAATTAGTAACATTATAAGCAAATAAGCAAAAACCAAAAACTTGATTTTTGTAATTTTTTTCAATAATCAGATATTATTAAAGCTTTAAACTTGGCCACTCAGAAGCAGAAAAGTGTGCTGAACAACTTTACTTAAGAGTACAAGTAAGATTTATATAGTAAAATATTTAGAAATAGTTAAATGCTTTTAGCAAAAATTTGGTATAAGTGATCTATAAAAAGAGTTGTTATTTTTTTCATTTCTTCTTTATAGATTATTAGAAGCGATTTTGATAATTTTTATTAAATGTTTAAGCTCTTTAAACGATATATAGAATAAGGTGAAATAAGAAGAGTATTAATAGTTATAGTTATATTTGTGAGTTTTTTTATTAGAAATAAAATTTATTACAATATTATTTGATCTTATACTAAGTAGTTTTAAATATTTTTATTAGAATTGTTATTAAATAAAGCATTATATAGATTTAGATTATAGAAGAAAAGATTAAAGAATTTTGTCTTTTTATCCGTTAACATAGCTTTATAGTTAAAAATTCTGTAACTAATTTCAGTATGATGATATAGATATTTGCTATATACATTAGTAAAAGTTTAGGTAGATGTAAAAATAGAATAATTACTGAATATTAAGATATTGCTATTATCAAGTTTATATGAATAAAAGAATTAAATATTAAATAAATTAGTCCAGATATAGTTAATACAACTATGACTAGTGTTATTTAACTATATGTAGTATTTGTTGTTAATATTTGCTTTAAGATCAAACATATTAGAATACTATAGATAATTAATAAGACAAAATTTAGATAATAAGTTATAAATATTATCATATATATTAAAGTCTTCAAGTATTATTGAATAAAGCTATATTAATAAACTTATTAGATTTATGTAATAATAGTATTTTAAGTTTTGTTATATTTTTGTATCTTAGTAAAAGAAAGATAAACAGCTATAATTTAAACTTTAATTTTATATTTGAAAAAAATATCCAAAGCAATTATTTAATCAAAATATGTTTGACAATTATGTATGTGAGATTGTAGATAGTTGTAAATCATAATATTAATATTTTCTGCTAAACTTTCTAAATTAGTCTAAAAATGAGTAAATAAATTAATGTTATAAAAATAAAAATTAGTATTGTTAGTAATTTTGGTTTCAATAATATAGACAATATGGATATTATTGTAAAAACAATAATTCTATCAAGTTTCTTTTTTGGTTACTGTCTTAAAGTCTCTAGCATTATGTATATAAATATTTAAATAAAACTTATATAAGAATTATATTAGTATAAATATTTATAATATAGTATAATTATTAAAAAATAAATCAAATAAAATAAGAGTACAATTAGAGAAATGTGATTTAAAAGAAAGATTATAGAAGATAAAAAAAAAATAAAAGTAAATAATAGTATAATTAGAAAATAAAAAATTATTAGAAAAATATATATAAATTTAATAATAAGTATTGTTAACAGATAAAGTAATACTAAAGACAGTATTATTATGATTATATTTGTTGATATATTATATAAAAAATTGAATAGTTTAACTATAATAAAGAAGTGATAGATTATAGTGAAGAAGAAATTTGTTAAAATAAATATGAAAATCATAGTAGATTATAAATATTGAGAATAATTTTCTAAGATTGTTTTCTAGAAGATTAAACACTATATACTCAGCTTTTATAGCTGTACAAAGTACAATAATCTGCTTTATATATTGGGACTAGCTATTATTATCTTGACCTTTTAAATAAACTATTCATTTTATTATAATATGCTTATTTGAGTTCTAATAAACATTGTAGAAAAATTAAGTATAATTCTAATAATAAATCAAACATTAAATTAGATTATTAAATTGTAAAATATTTATGAACAAAGATTTATAATTCTTTAATTTTTTTTAAAAAACACATAGATTATATAACCTTGTTAAAATATTCAAATTTTTTTTAATTAGTCTTCATAGTAGTTAATATTATATAACAAACATAAAATTATATAACAAGTTGCTTTTATTCAGAATATAATAGAATTTCTCTTAATTTTAATTAACTAATTAATATAAAAACAGATAACATTGTTAACCTATAGTTTTTTCTTTAACCACAGTAATAACAGAAGCTGCTCAACTATAGCATAACAATTATAACTTGACAGGTTCTATACAAAGTCTACACAAGACTTAACAAAATACAAAGTAATTTGGGATTTTAAGATAAAGGCAACAATAGATAATATATAAAGATACTAAATATTGCATTCAGTTTATTAACTATGAAATGTATAAAGACACTTCTAAGTGTATGAAGACACTTCTAAGTGTATAAAGACACTTATATAAAGTGTAAGAACATTTAGGTGAAGTGTAGAAGCACTTGTGTGAAGTATATATCAACATAAACAATGCTTGCATTACTATTACATGATTCAATTATTTCTCTAATTTCACCATTTTCTTTAAGAAGCACTTAACTTTTTTGAAGGATCAGAAAGTAGTACTTTTATAGATATTTTATATGTATAAATTATTACAATAAAGACTATTCTATTACTAATAAATACTATTTATAGTAATGTTAAGATATATAAGAACTAATAGATATAATATATATAATATATATAATAGATATAGTAGATATAATAGAAATAATAG
>CAJVQA010010428.1:0-11392 GCA_910591915.1 Cetraspora pellucida | reverse complement strand
AATCTTGTCTAAGTTTTCTAGCTTCTCTTGTTTGTTAACTGCAAGCCCAAGGCCAGAGGCAGCTGTTAGTCACTAAAGATTTAATTACTTTGTGCTTCCTTGTCTATGTTTTGCCAATTATTTGTTTACTTAGTATTTTGCGATCTACAGGAAAGAGTTTTCCGAAACTTTTTTCTGTTTATATTTTTATTAACTTACAATCTATAATCTTTAAATATCACAGTATCTGCTTATTAGTTTTTAAACTTTCTCATATTCATACTTTATACTTTTCTATTTGGCAAACTTTTATTAATTTCATTAACTTATACAATATCCAGTTTATTTTTTATAAAGTTACTGTATATCAAAATGATCCATTTAATAATCTTGCTAATTAGTTTGCTCATAATCATCAAATACTATCTTTCTTAATATTTTTAAATAACAATTCTTATAATTTTATATATATTCTATTTATTGACTAATTTCCTATTAAGATTCCTATTCAACACTCTATCCATACTATCTGTCAAGTTCATATTATAATAGTTTAGATATCCTAAGATTATTTTTAATAATAGTCTATTATTATATCTAATATTAATTAATAAGCCACTTGGCTTTATATTAATAATAATCAAAAGTTTCTAATTTTGTTTATAGTTTTTATTCCTCTATTTTAAAAACCTTTTATATTAAAATTCTCTTAGATGAACTATTTGTTCCTTATACTTTTTATAAATATAACTTTTCTTACTCACTTCTTTGTCATCAATACAATCAAACTAATTTTTTATTACACTGAACTCTTTATTCTTTCATTCAAATAATTTACTATTTAATCTCTAATTTTCTTAACTATATCTTAAATACTATTGCTTTTGACATGTCTGTTAATTCTGCTTCTAATCTATATTAAAAAATTCTTACACTTAACAGTTTTAAATTACACAACTTTTTTCATATATTATCTCTTATTTCTATTTTATCTGTCTTAGTCTCTATTGACCTTGTTTCTATTATTTATAATATTATAAAATAAATTATTATTTTATTATTATTTTTTTTTTTTAATTTTTAAAGACAGTCTTGCCTGTATGTCTTTTTATTAGTAGTAGTATAAGATTACATATTATATACAGAGTATATCAATGAAAGTACAACTAGTCATATGTATAACTTTAGTCATTATCTAATTAAAGGTTCCACCTATAGGTTACCTACTAGATGCCATACCTGAGACCTGCTTGTGAGTTCCCTATTTAAACTTTCTGATTTTCAACACTTAACTGCATATATATACAATGTATATCACTATGTTTATAACAGAACAGGTTAGGGCTATCTAATTACTATTTATATCTAAGTGCCACCTCATTGGATGTTACTAAGTATTCATAGTCCTTTCAAATTTATCCTTGATGCAAACTTACTAAGTATGATACCAAGATTACCCTTTAGATTTATCCAATTTTAGTATATCCTATATCTACTAGAACTAGTTTGGTACCAGAAGTGTTCGAATTTTGGTAAGTCTATTTCTTTTCTATAGTTTCCTTTTATATTCACCATATTATCTGCTAGTATGCCTTCTCTCTATTTCTGGTATGTTCACCACTTCTTTCACATCGAGCACCAACTCTTCATATCAGGAATCTTTTTTCTGAGAACTTCCTTATATACTGATCTTTTAATCGCATGGACTTAGCCACAGGGCTTTGCATACCTTCATATGCTTCTGTAGATTACAGAATTGCCTCTAGCTAGAATTGAACCATCGACCTTGTTTGTGAAAGGAGAGGCACCTAGACCACTAGGCTATAGGACCTCATCCTTTATTTTATTATTATTATTTAATATTAGTTATTTTATTATTGTATTATTATTATTACTAGTAGTTGTTAGAACTTTCTAGTTGATTAGTAATTATTTAATTGCTTAGTTGCTTAGTTGCTTAGTTATCTAGTTACTTAGTCACTTAATTATTTAGTTATTTAGTAATTAGTTGCTTAGTAATTAGTTACTTAGTAATCATTAGTCATTAGTTATTAGAACCTTCTAGTCACTTAGTTGCTTAGTTGCTTAATACTTAGTTACTCAATTACTTAGTTACTTGGCCACTTAGTTACTTAGCTTACAGATATATAAACTTTGCTAAATTCTTCAAGTGCAATTAAGTAACAAATACTCATCTTCTCTTTAATATTGTAAACATATCTTGAAATTCTTTAGGAACAGAAATCTAAGAATAGCCCTTCTTGTAATTACTTTAATAAATGACTTTTGACTATAAACTGTATTGATACTTCCTCTCTAAGGTAATTCTTATAGGCAAAATTTATCTCCTCATAGTGAAATAAAGTAAAGATTATTAGTATTATATTATCTTTCCTGAACTGTTTCAGAAAAGAATATAGTTTTTTGACAAGTCTAACAGAAGCTATACTTCTTTCTTAGATACTACATATAGTTGTAAGAGATTCCCTATATTATGTTATTATTATAGTATAAAATTAAGAAGGCTTTCATCTATAATATTTGGTGCCTAGAGATGGGGTCCTATAGCCTAGTGGTCTAGGCATTCCTCCTTCCACAGACAAGGTCGACGGTTCAATTTCAGCTGGAGGCAACTCTGTAATCTACGAAAGCATATGAAAGTATGCGAAGCCCTATGGCTAAGTTCATGTGATTAGAAGATCAGTATATAAGGAAGTTTCTGGAAAAAAGATTTCTGATATGAAGAGTTGGTGCTCGATGCGAGAGAAGCGGTAAACATACCAGAAATAGAGAGAAGGCGCACTAGCAGGTGATATGGTAAACATAAAAGGAAACTATAGAAAAGAAATGGACTTACTGAAATTCGAACACTTCTGGCACCAAACTGGTTCTAGTAGATACAGGATATACTAAAATTGGATAAATCTAAGGGGTAATCTTGGTACCATACTTAGTAAGTTTGCATCTAAGGTAAATTCAAAAGAACTATGGATACTTTGTAATATCCAATAAGGTAGGACTTAGATATAAATAGTAATTAGATAGCCCTAACCTGTTCTGTCATAAACATGGTAGTATACATTGTATATATATGCAGTTAAGTATTGAAAATCAGAAAGTTTACATAAGGAATTCACAGATAAGTCTCAGGTATAGCATCTAGTGGGTAACCTATGGGCAGAATCCTTAATTAGATAATGACTAAAGTTATATATGTGACTAGTTGTATTTTCATTGATATACTCTGTATATAATATATAATCTTATACTACTACTAATAAAAAAACACACAGGCAAGACTGCCCTTAAAATTAAAAAAAAATTAAAAAAAAATATTTGGTGCCTTCTGATGGAAAGTTTAAAAATTTAAAGAAAACAAGTCATTCCAGACAAGACATTTCTGGATGTATTAAAAAAGTTATTTTGACAAGAGACTCAGATGAGTATTAGTTATTCTGACAAAAGACTTAAATGAGTATTAGTTATTTCAACAAGAAATTCAAACAAGTATTAGTTATCTTAGCAGAGTTTTGGACATATATATATCTCTTCTTTTATAGTTTATATTATTGCTGAACTTCACAATGAAAATATTCAAAAATATTAACAAGTATACCTAATTGGATCTTAGCTTGCAATAGATGTACTTCAAGTACAGTATACAGATTTATCTTGTCTTCAGTATTATTTTTCTTGATGTACTAGCCCTTGCTCAGATTTTGGATGATTTTGAACTTGGTATCAAACTAACTTTGCAGTTCAACATTATTTTTTTCAAACTTAGAACAATTTTACTACTCTTATCACTCTATATTCAAATTGAATTATACTTTGTCTTTGCATTAGAGATATTATTTTAGTTGTCAATATCAACAAGACATTGGTGATTCTAGAACAATTGCTTTAACTCTAGTTAGAAGATATACCAACCTCTTTCAATTTTCTATCTTATCTTTTGAATATCAAAACACTTTTGGCTTTCATCTCAATACTTTTCTAAGTTTTAGTTTTGAGAACCAAAAGAATTTAGTCAACATCTTGAAAATCTAAGAAGTCCTATTTTACCACTTACTACTAATATTACTTTTATTAATAATATTCTTTTCTTATGCAACCAGAAGATAATTAGCTCTCTATAGTGAATTAGTTACATCTACTAAGCTTTCTGAAAGTCATTATACTCCTAATTGAACTCTACAAATCTCTCTATTAGCTACTGACAATTTAGCAACAGAAGAATATATTACTGTTTTTATAAATCTTATAGAAACTTCTAGCTCACATCACACTTCTACTGACTCATCTCAATCACAAACTTTTAAAGATAGTCCTCCTTCTTTATCTTCATCTTAAGTTGCTCTTTCTTTATTCCAACTTATCACTGCTTAACCTCAATCTATTCAACCTCAACCTCAACTTTTTTCTATACTTTTACCTATTCTTAATAACCTCTCTAATCTATTTTATAATATGATATAACAGGCTTTACAAGATGCTGTGCAAGCTATGGCTAACCTTACTAATGCTCTAAATAGAAGTAAAAAAGCTTTTATAAAGGCTAACTTCTTTTATAATGATAAAACCCAAGACCTAGAATAATGACTCAAAGATTTTTGAAAAGCTGCTACTACTAAAAAATGAGATGCTACTTGAAAATTAGAATTAACCTCTATATACTTAAAAGAAATTGCATTAGATTAGTAGCTAAGTTTTAGCTCTGCTTCAAATGCTTTTAATAATAATATCCACCAAAACAGAAGTTTTAAACATTTTTTTAAACTTTACTTATACTTATCTAAACAAAAAGCTATTTAGCAAAACCAGCTTTTTGATATTAAACAAGGCCCAAACACAATAGATGCCTATATTAATCATTTTAGACAATTAAAAAAACAAGTTAATCCTAGTAATGCCATTTCTGCTAACTTCACTAAACAACTATTTATCTAAAGATTATAACCTGAATTCTCTATCAATGTATAAGCTAGTGAACTTGCTATTACTTTTGCAAAATGATAAAAAACTGAATATGTAATGGCTATTAACACTATCATAGAAACAGACCAAGCTATTAAACAGCTAATAGACCAAATTGCCAAACTTAGTATTAACTTAGTATAGCAACAGTAACCACTCCAACCTCAATCTACTAATTTTATAACTACTCCTAATACTAATAGATCTTAAGTTAAAGATTTATATTACTGTCACTACTGTGAACATTTAAGATATTTTATTGCTAAATGTAGAACCAGATGAGCTAAACAATGCTCTAACTAAAAAGATAATTATAGAAAAAATAATGAATGTAACCAAAGATCTTGCTCTTGAAGTCACAATAGATTCTATTATCAAAATCCTTCTAGAGAAAAAAGAACCTTTTAAAAAAAAAGCAGATACTTAGACTTCTATAATAGTGATAAAAGAAGAACTAGTTTTTGCTTACTCTTACCTTGTTAACTACCTTGGCCATAAAGATTCTTCTTCTACTTTTTCTGTTACAACACTAAAGAAATAGAAACAATTTCTTAACAACCCTTCTATTCATACAGCTATGTTTGCATATTTGTATGAAAAAGCTAAAAATACTAATCTAGTTTATTCTCCTACTATACTACTCTTGTAAAATGCAATATTCAACTTAGAAACAGATCCTACCAAGCTATTATTAATAGTGGTACTACTATTAGTATAATTGCTCATCAGACTGTCAAAGAATTGAAACTTAAAATTGAATAAGCCTTTACTAGTCTAATTGTTATAGCAACTGGTACTTATACATGTTCTCTAGAAATTATTAAGAATCTTCTTATAAAAATAGAAGAAATAACTATCTTTATTACTATTGAAATTATCCTTGTCACTTCTTACTTTCTTCTTCTTGATAATAACTGGTTTAAGAAAGTTGGTGCTAGTTATAACTGAAAGAATGATTGTTATTTATTTAAATAGAATAACAAAAAGGTTTTAGTACCAATGATCTATAAAAGTAAACATGCCTTACCTGTCCAACTAACAGTAACAGATCCAAAAGAGCTTGATCTCTATGAACAAGAATTTCTTATCTCTCATGAAGCATACACTGCTCAACTTATTTTAGAAACAGACAATAAAAGATAAATCATCTACTAATCTCATTGACGAATCCAAACTGCCTCATCTTATATATGTGGCAACTGTAAATTCTCTGACCACCTCTTTGCTAATTGCCCTCAAAATACTTACAACTGCTATTATTATAAATCACATATTGCAGTCTATTGCCAACTTCAAGCCTCTCGAAGAGAAACTTGCAAGAATTGTCAAAGCTCTAAACACTTCTATTAAAAATGTTCAGAAAATATTTGTTATAAATACAACTCAATAGGATACATTGCTGTTGATTGTCTTTTAGCTTCTCTCAAGTGCCAGAATCAAACCTACTAATGTGGATGCAACTCTAATAAAATTGAAGCCCAAAAACAATACTACTATAGCAATCATCATACCTATCATTGCTGTCATTGCAAAAACCCTCAAAGATTAGAAACTCTACAAGAATTAGATAAAGTTCTTGTTTGAAAAGATTGCTATACTGACTTTTACCAAAGTCTTAATTATAATGACCCTAGAAGCCAGTACTACTATATTCAAGGTGATAGATGTAGAACCTTGATTGAATGCAAATTATGCCAACTTGTTGAACCTAGAAATAGAATGCATAATTTAGAAAGTATTACAAAAAAACTATGGTTTTGTGAACTTGAACATTTATATGCTTACAAAGCTAGTACAAATGTCCTCTACAACCCTAACTATAATCTGTAAACCTGAATCAGACACTATACTAAGTTAACCAGAAGTGCTAAATCTTAGTATAAAATGAACTAGACTCATATCTTCTATCTTATTAAAGTCTATTTACAAGAAACAGACTTTACTATTATTGAAGCATTGAAACCTTAAGTAAATGACCAGATCAATCAATTATGGATATATGAAGAAATAGATCTTATTTTACAAACTGAACAAGCTGTTCTTGATAAAGAAGAAGAGCAACTCTTTTAACAAATCTTGGCTAAGTCTTTTGATATTAGCTATCTAGAATTTAACTATTAGCTTGTCATCATTAACCTTCATTAACAGTTTAGTGCTTCTGTTAACCTTTGCAAAGAATGCTTACATATTAAGCATCAAGATGAGTTAGATGCCTACTAAGGATATTGCCAAGACTATTCTTCTTTATTAGTTCTTATTTATGAACCTTCTATAATAAACTTCCTGTTCAGCTCTATCAATGCAACTTTACCAGAACCAAACCTCTTGCAACTGCAAGTAAAAACCCAGAACCAACTTATTCTACAGCTTCAACAGAAGGTAGAAAATTGAAAAAATTCATTTAGATCCTTCTACAAGTATTTCAACAAGATGTCTAGACCACTTAACAACAATATGCTTTTCTTGCTCAAAAATAAGAAAAGTTAAATTTTTAGATCATCTTAGGCAGGATAAAAAACTACTTATTGAACTAAACAATATGTATTAAATATTTACAATCAACACTATAATCCTTTATGAAGAATATAGTGTTAGCCCAGAACCTTCTAAATTGAAAATTAGACCCTTAAATGCAAAACAAGGTAAACAATTCAGCAAGCTGCTAATGAAGTTCTTAGATCTTTTTGCACAAGATACAACAAAACTAGGATGTACTGATCTTGTAACTTATTGAATCTATACTGAAGAAAAACCTTCTATTTTGATCTTGACCTAATTTTTCTTCTTCTATAAAACAGATATTTATTAAAGAAAAAATTCAATGAATGCTTAATAGTGAACTTATATGACCCTTCTCTAGCCTCTGGATCTCATCAGTTGTATTAGTTCAAAAGAAAAATGACAAATTACAATTCTGTGTTAATTATTATAAACTTAACAGTATTACTAAGAAAGATGCTTATCTCTTATCTTGCATTGATGAAATGCTTAATACTTTAAAAGGATCTAAGTAGTTCTCTATACTTGACCTTACAAGTGAATATTAGCAAGTTGCTATGCACTTTACAAACAGAGAAAAGACTACTTTGTAACTTGATATGGTATTTACAAGTTTAAGATAATGCTCTTTATACTATGTAATGCATTTGCAACCTTTCAATAATTAATAAATAGAGTATACCAAGACATTGCATGGAAATTTGTAGTAGTTTATTTTGATAATACTATAGTATACTTCAAGACCTTCAATAAATATTTAGAACATTTATGACAAACTTTTATTAGAATCAGAAAAACTAATTTATGATTAAATTTAGAAAGTGTAATTTTTAGATGCAAAGTTTACTATTTTTAAAACACATAGTTATATTAATTGGAATAGCATTTAATTCACAAAAAATAGAAGCTGTCTAGAAGATTTAACTATCTAATAATATAATCTAACTATATTTATTCTTAGAACTAGTAGGTTACTATTAACAGTTCATTTATAACTTTTCTAAAGTAGTACAGCCTTTAAATCAGCTACTATATAAAGAAACTTCTTATATATATGATAAATCTCAACAGGAAGCTTTTGAAAAATTAAAACAGAAACTCACCACAGCCCCTATATTGAAGTATTCTGACTTTGATAGACTATTTATCTTAGCTACCAATGCCTCTTATTATAGATTCAGAGCTACTCTTAATCAACTAAATAGAAACAGAAAAGAACACCCTGTAGCCTATACAAATAAAAGCTTAATCAAAAAAGGAGTTAATTATAGTGCTACTGAACTTGAATGTGCTGCAGTTGTATAGGCTATTGAACATTTTTATAAATACCTTGAAACTGCCAAATTTATCTTAATCACTAACTACTCTGCTCTCAAGTAGTTATAATTTGCTAAACCTAAAGGACATTTAGAATAATGAATTCTAAAACTCCAGCTCTATAACTTTGAAATTATCTATAAACCAGAAAGAGTTCACTCCAATATAGATGTTCTATCTTGATTCCAAACACAGACCTCATACCAAAATCCTTATTCATGAATTTGGACCTATATTATAATTTATATAACTATATAGAATCAGACAAGTTATTTAACTCTCTATTATAGGAACAGATTAAACAAATACAATATCATGCTAGACATTTTATTACCAAGAAAGAACTATTATACAAAAAAACAAAAAGAACCCTTAGTACTTTCTTTGTATTATCAAATAGAATAAAGTAGAACCTGTTCTGTATGTAATGCATAAACATCCTACTGCAAGACACTTAGAAACAGATGCTATGTATTATAAAATAACTAAATGATATTATTGGAACCAAATGTATTGAGATATACAAAAATATATTAGAATACATGAAGAGTGTCAAAAAAAACTAAAAGGCAAATAACCTGAACCTCTTTATTTTATTCAAATAGGACAAGCTTTTGAATAAATTAAAATTAACTTAGTAGAACCTCTACTAATTATTAAACAAAATAATTGATATATTATTATTGCTACTAACTATTTAATAAGATAGTTAGAAGTCTATACTGTACCTGATGCCAAAGCAAATACCTTAGCTCAGTTTATTTTTAAAGAAATTATTTGTCAACATAGAACATTAAAGATTATTCTCTCTGATCAAGAAAGAAATTTTATTAGTAAAACTGTTCACATTTTATGTGAAAAGTTTCTTATTAAATATAAGTTTTCTTCACTATACTATTTACAGATAAATAGAATAATTGAATATCTTAATTGAACCTTATATGAATTACTCACTAAAGTAAAAGAAGATAATAACTAAGACTTATATATACTTGCTGTACTGCTTACTTATTAAACAAGGAAGCATACTATAACTGGACATACTTCTTTTCAGCTTGTATATAAACAATAAGCTGTTCTCTTAATTAAAGCTTTACTATCTGTCAAACCCTATGAAAAAACAAAATACAATGCACAAGATAGCATATTGTACTGAGCATTTGAGCTTATTGACAAGCTATCTGAATTGCAGAATGATGCAAGAAAAAAAACTAATGAATCGTAACAGAAACAGAAGGAATACTTTGATGCCAAAATTTATTATAAAATATTTAAAATTAGTAATAAAGTATAGATAATTAGAAAAGACAGAATATTTTCAATCAGCTAAATTTGAAGATAAAAGAACTAGACCTTTTATATTCAAGAAAAATTAAACAATAGTATCTATAAACTTTATAATGACAAAGAAAAAACATTGCAAAAGTACTATAATAGTGATTATCTTGCTAAATATTATGAAAAACAAATATGAGAACCTTTTGTTCTTATCAAATAACTGGAATTTTTGGAAAAAAATTCTAAAATTAGAGGAAATAACAATAATAGTACACAAATTTTTTAAGTTTTTTTGCTTATTTTCTAACTTTGCCACATTTGGTTTTTTTTTTTTTTGGTCTGGTAGTAAAATTATAAATATAGTAAATTGTAAATCATGCCAGAAAAGCAAAAGCAAAATATAAATCAAAATCCAATAATCGATTACAATTTATTTGAAGATTGTAATACTTGAAAATTTATATAAACACTCTCGAATTATACAAATTTTTCTAAAAATAGAATTCTTAAAACTACAACCAGAAACAGTAATTACTTTAAACAATTTTCTTCAAATCTGGAAACAGGACCCTATATCTCAAAATCATTTAAATATATTATCTCAAAATATTATTCTTTGGAGTAATAAAGAACCAGAAAAAGTTATTGACTTGAACTTTGTAATAGAAGCCCTTGTAGAATTTAATATTAATGAATTTCTATAACTAAAAAAAATACAACTTTTACTAATTGAAACTTTACTTAATGAAGTAACTACAGAGTTAGAAAGTAATAATACTAACTATCTAACTCAAATAATAAACAATTTAAAACAGATACTAGTACTAACAACTTGAAGTATAACCAATCTTTTTTCTGAATGAACATAAAAGAAACAAGTGAATCAAATTTTAAAGTTCTTATCTACTCTTGAACATACTCAATATAAGCTTAACAAGAAAATTAAAGCTTACTATTACCTATAACAAATAATCTTAAAGTCCAACAATCTTTCAGAGATTAAAAACCTTATCTAAAATGTTCAAGTAATAAGAAGAGCAAAGAATAGTTGGAAAGATGCACTCAGAATATATGAAGTCTTTGAGTTATGACCAAAAGAAATAATCTTGCAGTTGAAATATGTGACTGCAACACATATTATCAAGTTGCTGAATGACAAGTATACTCAACTTCTCAAATTGATTAGAACATAGAATTTACAAAATAAATTTTTAAAGAAGTGAAAATGTTATAAACAAATTATTATTTTATTATCATTATTATTATTTTTTTTTTTTTTTTTTTTTTTTTGCTCTTAAGCAGCCACGCTAGTACTTTATTAAGATTCTTGCAACTATATACA